>JAADJF010000202.1:0-105711 GCA_012932015.1 Fusarium acutatum | reverse complement strand
TTCAGCGTCACCACCAAAGCCCAAGTAGCGATATCATTAGTCGGCATTTTCTTGGTGTTGAGAGGGAAGGAAACAGTGAGAAAATCGCTCAGGGAAGATTGCTAACAAATTTGGCAGCGATCCCCTGTCAGGGCTTGCAGGGGTTGTTGCCGATCAGGCAAAGACTTTTCGGCCCAACCTCCGTAGATCTCCCAATTTCATTCGCACTGTTGAAACCAAGTTATGCAATGCCATCAATGACGTGGGGTGCGTCGTTCAAGCTCTTGCTATTAGAACACAAGTATCTCCAGGCGACTTTTTACCCCTGCCACGGTAATGGTTCACTGATATGACTGAGACACATCGCCTTCTGTCTCCAGTCCATGCCTTTGGAGTAAATCATATCGTTGCAGATTGTCATCCAGTTCACTGCCTTTCTATCTGCTGTAAACGTTCGAGCTCTCCGACGCTTGAAGCCACTGCCCGAAGATCTACCGTAGAAACGAAAATTATACCATTGTAGATATCCAAATGCATGCTTCAATATCATTGCAAGACCCAATCTTGAGCCTTTGCAATTGGCAATTAAGATTCTCTCACAGGGCCTTGCGCCTCTCCTGTTGTCTCTTGCCCTTATTACGGTCGCCATAATGCCTCGTCCTCATTCCACAATTCCCGCCTATCTCCCTCCTCTTCACCTTTATCGACACATCCTCCGCGAAACATCGTATCTCCCTCCAGCAATACGTCCAGAGGTCACGCACCGTATTCGCACACGATTTCGAAGCCATCGAAAATATGATCGCCACCAAAACAAACACCGCGCCACTGCGGCCAATCTTCTGCGTAAATTGAGAGCAGCAAACAGTGGCAAGCAAACTCTCATGGAAGACTTGATAATGGATGCATTTGGTAGAACAGGGGCCCGAAGGCGAAGCCTGCTTTCGGACTTCATACAGCTCGAACCTCCCAGCAACTCGGATGCTTTGGAGGCCTTGATCCAAGGAGTTGAAGCGCACGAAAAGCCTCCAGAAACGGTCGAGCTTAAAGCAACTCAGTTGCAAAACGATTCCTCTCCACCTAAACCAGCCGAAACAGCGATAGAAAGTCAAACCTCAACGAATTCTCCAAAGGACACGAACGAAACACCAAGCAATGGAGAAGAACCAAAAGCGAAAGCACATCTGGTAAGAAAAGGGCCAAAACCTCTTCAGCCAGCATTCTATGCGAAGTGGGATACCGAGAAGCTCCGAAAGCTCCTCCGCAGTCAGCGGGATTTACAGCAATCAACAAGACTATCTTGGCCTCATAGAGATATCAAAAGCCTCCAACCCGATTCAAAGGTCCCTAGTCAAACCATCTGGGGGAAACCACCACCCCCAAATATATATCAAGCCAAGCGAGCAAAATTCTGGAAGCGCAATTCAGACAAAACGATGCCACCGCTTGGAAAAGATGAATGGGATCTTTTAGGCCGACTCAGCAGCGGCGCTCAACAGGAAGATCAGTGGAAAGTCCCGGAAAGACGACCTGTTGCGAAGCCCTCACGCGGTGCTACTACTAAGTCTGATGCCTGGGACTGGGAGGGCTATGCTTCTCGGCCAGCCTCTCAGGTTGAGCGTCAGAGTCCGCTTTCCGTCTATGCTTTGGTTGGAAGGGATACGGAAAAGCATCCATATCAACCAAGGTTCAATCATCAGGAGTATTCACCCAGATGGTTTAGGCGTACCTATCAACGAGTCTGGCAGTTCACCCCAAAGATGGATCCAAATTCAAAGCCAGACAGGCTCAGGTTCATATGGGGTGCTTTGACAACCCCCGCGGTTCCCCCTACAAAAGCACAACTAGCTATTTTCGAGGGCGTCGATAGCAAGGGTAAAAAGTCACGACCTCCCTCCCGATCTCAACGAGCGCCATATTCACAATCAAGGACTGCGGCCAACCCTCTTGAGACGCAGAAGTCATAGACATCACATTCCATACATCCTCCGTGCTCAGGAACATTTAATTGTTTTGTTTTCCATTGGATCTATCAATCCGTCAAACTGGCCAGCTTGTTCAGGCCCTCGCCATCTACACGCATACCGACCCAATCGTTCATGGCGTATGCACCAATGCTCTCGTAGAATTTGATGCTGGGCTCGTTCCACTTGAGAACTACCCAATCAAGCCGAGCGCCATCAATGGCAAGAACTTGCTTAGCCAGAGTGCTCAACAGCTTCTTGCCGTATCCCTTGCCACGCGCCGATTCGCGCACGTAAAGGTCCTCTAGGTAGATACCCGCACGCGAGCGCCATGTGCTGTAGTTGTAGAAGTACAATGCCATGCCAGCGGCTTCACCTTCGGGGGTAAAGAGGAGAAGGCAGCGAGCGGGCTTCGTGGGTGATATAGGTTCGGTGGCTGGGATAATGGAGGGATCGGTATTAGGGGAGTCGGAGGGTGCGAAGGCGACTGTGGCCTGGATGCTTTCAACGGTCGCCTTGTTGGCATTAGGCTCCTTCTCGTAATCGGCGAGCTCCTGGATAAGCTGGAGAATTATAGGAGCATCTTCAGAGAGCTTAAGTTAGGGCCATGACGACTCTCCTGAGGCATTGGACTGGATGCTGGAGCTTACCCTCCCTTCGGGCATGCCGAATTGTGGCCATTGTAAACGTATGATAATTGATAACTGTACAAAAGCTCCAAGATACCCTCTATAGAGAATTATATTTATACTTCAATCGATCAGAAGAGCTGAAAACTGTAGAAAGTTTGGTTGACTTGGGCGCAGTTGACGCCTTGTTAGTGGGGTTTTGTTTTACGTGAAGGGCGTGTGTAAGGAGGGGCATTAGTAGAAGCTGGGCGGAATTGGGTTTAGCGACAGATCCCACTCGTTGGTGTAAGTCAATCTTCTATCCACCTGCATCCTTTGTTACCACTCTGTAGAGGCAGCAAGTCAATAGTGTTGAAGAGTTTTCATCTTATATTCATGGATGCTTCCGGAAACTACTCCATTGGATTCCAGAGTCGGGGAATTGACATGACCTCATTGTCCAAAGCCAGCATCCAATTCAATACGATGCACTTCATTGGGGAACTACGAAGAATTAAAAGCAATACGGCCGAGCCTCCTTCCTTTAGACACTCTTGACTTTACATGAACGGATTGAAATGGAGGATTTTATTTTAGGACCAAATCCATCAAACAATTCAGAGTCAAATTCAAGACCCAATCACCAACAGAGTAATGGACAAACAGTCTGCTAACCAAGGTAGAAAGCTCTTTGATTCATTCGTGATTCATCAACATTACGCAAAATGATTACTTGGGGTATGTATCTAACTTTTGTGAACCAGCCACATGTACAAATCTATCTACAGCAAATATCTGTATGTCGGCGCATTATCGCCCAGCTCGGCCTTCTCCTCGTTGGTGAGTTCGGTCTGCGGTGGGTTCGCATCTCTCTTCTTGTTCTCGTATAGAATCACTGCAGCGTATGAGAGACACGCAATAATCGACACAATAGTAAAGGCAATGCAGATGGAGTATCCCGGGATGAATCTTGGTGCATCCTTGGCCAAGAAGGCATATACGGCGATGATACCACCAATGTTTCCGAAGCCAACCTGCCATGCGCTGCCGATGCTTCGTCTCTTGTGGCCTCCGAGATTCATGTTGAACCAGCAAACAATGATGGGCATAGCGGTGTATGCGCCCATGGTGACGAGAAATAGAGCGCCATACTGGACAGAGTGGTTGTCGTGGACGGCTAGAAGAATTGCGAACCCGGTGATGGCGACGAGGATGGCAAAAATGGCGAATGAGGCTCGATGTCGAAGCTTGTCTGACGCAAATGCGACAGCAAGCGAGAAACCAAAAGCAGCAGCCCACGGAGGAACGCTGTAAAGCTGCGTCTGAATGGGACTGTATCCGTATGTCTTGATGATCCCGGGTGCAAAGTAGGCATAGCCGTATGCGGGCACAATGAGACCGAAGTACATGAAGCCACCAATGATGATCTTGTAGTCCTTGAGCACGTTGAGCGCATCGGCAAAGGTCGTCTTGCGCTCGGCGCCGGCGTGGCCCTGGTCGATGCGTAGTCTTGTTGTGACGTAGTGCTTCTCTTCGCTGGTGAGCCATTTGGCCTGCTCAGGGAAATCAGGGAGCAGGAAGTAGAAGAAGAAGCTAACGAGGATGGTAAGACCGCCCTCGAGTATGAAGATCCAGCGCCAACCGGCGTAGCCACGCATACCGCTCATCTTGCCGATGGCTGCAGCAAGGAGACCGCCGAATGCGCCGGCGAGAGTGGTGCTGTTGAAGAAGAAAGAGTAGCGACGCTGGGCCTCGTGTCGGCGATACCACATGCCGATCAAGTAGAAAGCTGTGTTTAGTGTAAGTCATATGTACTATGCCATGATGCGCTAGATTAACATACCACCGGGGAACATGCCCGTCTCAAAAAGACCCAGGAAGAAACGAGTCGCAATAAGACCGCTGTAGTTCTGAACCAGACCCTGGAGGAGAGTAGTAAGGCCGAAAAAGAACATGTTCAGGCTGAGCCAGACATGGGGCTTGAAGCGCTTGAGAAGAATGTTTGAGGGGATCTCAAAGAGGACGTATGGCACGAAGAAGACGACGAGGGCGGTATTGTATTCTGTCTTTTCGAGACCGAGTTCTTCGGACAGGCCAAAAACGTCGGCGTTGGCGATGTTTACACGATCTGTAAGTCATAGTGTTAGCCGATTATGTATGCGACGCAACACGGTATGAGTATACGGACCCAGGAAAGCGAGCAGATACATGATACACAAGAAGGGAATGACATGGAGATCAATCTTGGTCATGAGCTTGGTATCAGTGGTACTCGACGGGCAAACCACCGTAGCGTCGTCTGTGTGGACGGCATCGTGAACGTGGGAACGCTCAGGGTCGAGGGAAACGGGTGACTCGTTGCCTTCTTCTTTTTCTGTGTGGTTGAGAGCCATTGCTGCTAAACAACAATTGCTTCTAGCAAATGTATAGTTACTGAGTCTGTCTGTAGACAAAGCAGAGGAGAAGGAGAAAGTTAGAGTGCTCTGCAGATCCTCAAACGTGGAAATGAGTTGCGGGCCGGCACTTATAAAGAAACTTGAATGTCTCGGAGCAAGTCCGCCTTTTTAAACCCTGGGTAACACGACGAGTCACACCCTCTTCTCTCAACAAGCTACCTACTCTAGCTACCGTAAGGCAAAAAAAAATATCACCATACCCCAACCAGTCAAAGATGATCAAATTGTCAATCCTACCTACAGTGAGTGGATCGTTGCATTGCAATGAGAAAGACCCAGCCGAGGTCGGGGTAACGAATTGCAAGGGGGATGATGGCTATCACGACGCTTAAGCAGAGCAGATCCACAGACTCCATGCGGATGGGGGTTAGATCACCCCGCAGGGAAACAAGGAGTTCGCCGGGGCCGGGTTATTCAGCAGGCTCTTGATTTACGGCCGAGTTGCGGAGCGAAGAGTCTAATGGATTGTTTCGTTAATCCCGACTGTGGAGGAGCAATTGGACCGATGTCGCTTCTTCATTCCAATATCGGAGATAATCTTGTCTCTCTCGCTTGACAAATGTATGTACGTTATCAATTGCTTTCATCTGAATATCCGTGATTCGTATAAGACGAAGAATGCTCGGGCTTTGATCTGGAGTTGGAAAAACTTGGCTCTGATACGCCACAGCCGAGGAGCCGTGCTTGATGGTGGCGGCTCTGCAGTCTTGGTTGGAGAACAGGGGGCCCCATTGCAGCTAGAAAACTCAATGACGATCGTTGGGGTTTAGTTTATAGGTGTGCTGGAGAGTTACATACAGTACGTGCAGCACCGGTTGCGAAAATCTATGAGAATAATCAGTCGAGTCTTCGCTTTTCGGCACAGGCGATTCCTTCACTCTCATATCCAAACAAAAAGATCTAGATGGATCCTCACAACGCAGATAGAGTACTGTAGCAATGCAGGACAAAAGGACCAACAGCAAGCCACAATATGCAACTTTGTTTTGTAATCCATCTGTTGCTGTAGTCAGAGGCTGAAAGAGGAAGCTCAATGTTTCCCCTCACGGACCAAACCCCACGGGGGAAGTGCACGAGACAGGACCTCGGGAATATGGTTGGCGAATGGCGACTCTTTGCATTACTCCTTCATAATGTGCTAGGCTACTTGCGACCTTGATGCTTTGGGGTTTCGACGGAGGTGTTCCGCCCTTTTTTCTCCGCATCGCATCGTATTGTTTGATGGCTTCCCGCTACTGGGGATCCGGCCGGAACGTTGCTCCCAGACAAGAAAAGAGCTTGTAAAGTGGAATAGTTGTTTCTTTGAGATTGCCATGTTTTTGACTTGTATCATGACTTTGCAAGTTGGGTTTGGGCCCACCTGATGATGGGGGTATTGAAACTTACATTCAACCCTACACGGCAGTTCTCAAGGTTCTGTCCGCGGAAAGTCCGTCGCATACCATCAACCAAAATTGGCAGTCATCTCCTATTACCTTGTTAGAATAGAAACCAGAGCTACTAGAGGACGTACTTTCTTCTCAATTGCTGTCGGCTTCCTTGGGAGTTCGCTCGTTAGAAAAGGTCGGGGCTTATTGGTTCGGAGTTGAGCATTCCCCCACTGAGGGTCGCCGGAGTTGAGCAGCTCTGGCGACTTCAGCTCCGGCAGGAATGACGAAAGAGTAGGGTAGGCAGTGGAAAACAGCATCGCGCATCTCCAGTGAACAAAACATATAAATTCCTTGACAACAAAATTCTGTTGTTATAGGAACCTAGAATAGATACTTCAAGCTTGATTTTTTTTTTTATATATACCCAAACAAAGGATCATGGTGTCAGGACACAACGATTACGGCCACGGCTATGCCGCTACTGAAGTTAGACATCATGAATGGCGAACGGCCGAGAATAGCAGCCCGCATCTTGTTCCAAAACTACAGGCCATTGTCAAAGAGAACCCAAAGATTAAACTTCTCGACGTTGGTGCCGGTTCCGGTACGATCTCTGCCTCTTTAGCAAAGTATATGCCTGAAGGTGAAGTTACTGCGACCGACATATCCGATGAGATTCTTGCTCGAGCCAAGGAGTACGCCGAATCTCAGGGCGTCTCCAACATTAAGTTTCAGCAAGCCAACGTGTTCAAGCTGCCTTTCCCAGACGCGGCATTTGATGTTACCCATGCGCATCAGGTCCTCTGTCACCTAGATGCACCGGTAGATGCCATCCGGGAAATGCTCCGAGTTACTAAACCAGGGGGCACACTTTCTCTTCGTGAGAGTGACATGCATATGTGGTGCATCTGGCCTGAACTTCCAGCCCTCCTCAAGTTCCATGAGCTTCAGGTCAAGAACATTGCTGGAAAGGGTGGACAAGACAAGGGAGGTCGTCAACTTCTCTCATGGGCCCTGAAAGCTGGCGTTTCCCGTCAAGATATTACCTTGAGCTTTGGGACGTGGTGCTACAGTGCACCCGAGGACAAGAAAGCATGGGGTAAGTCAGAAATTAGTCGACGTACCGAACAATTGCACTAACATACTACAGGATCAGCCATGAAAGATCGTTCGCTGACTGGCTTCGCGCGCGACAAGGCTATTGAGATGGGTAATGCGACTGGTGATGAGTTGGATGAGATGGCAAAGGCGTGGGAGGAGTGGATTGAAACAGATGACGCTTCGCTAGGTATCCTGAATGGCGAAGCATTAATCACCAAGAAATAGAAGAACAAGACTGATTGAACACCCCAAAGAAATTATAGAACTAATAGTCATCGAATGAGTGAATAAGCACCATTTTGAGACACCAAATCTCTCGCCGCCGTCCTTTGCCCTATTGCTGAACTGCCAGCGCGAAGTCTCGGTGCTTGCAATTACAACATCAATCTTGCATATTTTTCCAGCCCTTTCTTCCCAACAGACTTGGCGATCTTGCAGATAGGTGCCCACGCTCCAAGAATTGCCGTGACCCCCGTGCAAAGAATCATCGGACCGTACGTGGTCGAATACCCAAGGCTATCACCACTTGCCAACGAACTCCCGGCTGAGATGAGCGCACCACTGAGAGGCCCCGCAACAATGAAGCCCAGCCCACGGCCTCCAAGTAGCATACCGAATACCAAGGATGTATCGATCGACTCGTTCGTTCCTTTGACTTCTTGCAAAGCTCCTGACCATGTCGCACTGAACCCACCAGCAAAGAAGCCATAGAGAATCACAAAGACCACCATAGTGCTTATATGACGATCTAAGCCCCATAGGAGGAATACCGGAAGTGCGCTTCCCAAAGAGGAGACAAGAATGTTTTTGGCACCAGAGATCTTGTCGCCTAACATGCCATGGATGAGTGATCCAGGCACAGAGGCAAGCGAAAAGAGCGCCAGCAAGATCGGTCCTGTGACAGAGGAAAGTCCAATCGCGGTGGCATAACTAGCCAAGTAGGTGCTAGGCATCAGATATCCTAATGATTGAATAATTATGCCGAACTGAAGCATCCAGAATGAAGAGTATCCGAAGAAAGCAAAGCTGATAGGACGCGGCCTTGAGTCACGGCTGATTTCGACTCGAGGCTTCAGAAAAAAGAGTGTTGGTAGAGTCATAATAATTGATGCCACTGTCCAAGACAGTAAGGTTGCTTTGAGTCCGAATCGCTGGAGTAAGACGTTGAAGAGAAACGGCATGGCGACGCCAACGCTTGACTTGCCAGCCCACATAACTCCATAGGCAAAACCTTTCCGCTCGACAAACCATTCGTCCATGTAGAGTGAGATTGGACTGAAGAGCAAGCTGCATCCGATAGCATACAGAACACCCTGGGTGGCGATGAGACCAGCAACATTGCCTACGAAGGCTGAAGCCGTTAAGCTGATTATGGTGATAGCTAAGCCGAGAGGACCGCACCACTTTCGAAGACGTGGAAAGCGATTGAGAACGATGAAAGCCACAGGCATCATGAGATACATGATTCCTGTCTGAGACGCACCAATAGACGCGATGGCACTTGGGGAGGCTTTGAGATTGGCATGAGCGGTGTAGTACTCTTGAAAAATTCCAAATGAGACAGAGTATCCTAAGAGCAAGTTAGATGTGTTTCCAAGCGCTGGAAGGTTAGAAACTAACCCCATATAGGTGCTTGGGCAATTGTACAACAAGCCAAACCTGTATAAGCCCCTCGACCTCGGTCTGTTGGTGGAAGAGCATCAATAGATGGGATTTCTGCCTCATCGTCGTCAGTTGGGCGAATACTCGCCAACTCAAGAGAATTTGTATTCGTCATGATTAATCTGTACATTCATTGGAGATATTTGATATCTCTGCCAACACTCACGATATATATAACATAAGGGAGAAAAATGAGTCAATTCCTTGGATCTCGGTGAAGAGACTTATTTCCTCTTTGGGAAGCTCAAGTGTATTTATAGCAAATGAAGTCATGGTTCATGATTACTATGCCCAGTGTAGCCAATTGAATTCATCATAGTTCCGACATCGCAACTTCGGAATCGATTTGTTGATAAGGGGAACAACTACATCGGTTATCTTCATGATGAAAATTAGCATAGGTAGTTTTAGAAGAAAGAAAGAAAGAAAGAAAGAAAAAAAGGACATGTTAGAAACGATATGGTCAGGCACATAAGTCGCAATGAGGTCTAGGGCCTTTGAAAATTTCAAATAATATCTCCAGGTAATTGAAAACATTCCTGAACTCCAGTGCTTGAGATTGGTTATTTAGAAGCTACTATGTAGGGACATTTTCTGCAAGCCAAACATGTAAATGGAGAGATGGTCGCAATTCGTAATGAGACCCTGAATAAAAAAGCCTCGCTCTGGCTCATGACAAGCTTCTATCCATCAAGTACCGTATCATTCTGAATTGTTCCATATTTAGATCATATGGCAGCAGAAGTGGAAGGTGTATTATGTTATGGTAAGACGTAGATGCAATTGATCAACTTCGCGCTATGAAAATTTCCTTGAACTTCAACACCCTCCATCAATGCCTGATCCAACGCTCCCAGCCTCACAAATACCAACTACAGATACATATAACTCTCCCCAATATGCTATTGTTAAGCACTCCGCAACTTTTACTTCTTGTATTCTAGAAACCGCCATTAGGATGGATAAGAACCTTCGTATATCCATCAATTCGCTTGTCAAACTTCTCATAAGCCACTTCAGCTTCTTCAATGTTGATCTCATGCGAGACAACGAAGCTGGGCTTAGCGCGACCAGAAATGATGAGATCTCGGAGATATCTGTTGTAAGACTTGACATTACATTGGCCAGTGCCGATGGTAAGCCCCTAAGTTAATGTTAGAATCCATTCGATTAGCCCGAGAGGACTATAAATCATACCTTTTCGAATAGCTTGCCGAAGCTAAGACTGATCATACCCTTTGCCGAAGCTTCATCAGAAGCACCAGGATCACTAGGGACGTAGAGACCTGGAATACCCAGTCCACCACAAGCTCTAGTCACTCGAATCATATTTTCTAAAACAATATTGGGCTGCTCAGTATCGCCGCTCTTACTGACAGCCTGATAGCCGACAGCATCAACAGATCGATCAACCTCCTCTCCATCGTTGGCCTTAATGATCATGTCAACTGCATCTCCCTTTGAAAAATCAATTGGCGTGCAGCCAATCTTCTCAGCGGCCTGAAGGCGCTCGGGAACACGGTCAACAACGAATACTCTGGATGCGCCACGAAGAACGGCGGAGTAAGCGGCCATGAGACCGACGGGGCCTGCGCCGAAGACAGCGACGCTCTCGCCTGGTCGGAAACCAGAAATTTCAACGCCGTGCCATCCCGTGGGGAAGATATCTACACAATATCAATAAAGGATACAAGAGATAGGAAATAGATATGCTTACCAGCCAACAGAATAAAATCAGCTTCATGCTCCTTGCCAGCAGGGAGCTTGAGAGCGTTGAAGTCAGCATAAGGAACTCGGATATACTGAGCCTGCCCTCCTCGATAAGGACCCATGGAGACATAGCCATAAGCACCTCCGGCAAATCCGGGGTTGACACCAGTGCAGAAAGCAGTTCTACCCTCCTCACAGTTACGACATCGGCCATCGGCGACGTTGAAGGGCATGACGACTCGGTCTCCTTTCTTGAGCAGCGTGACACCTTCGCCAAGCTGTTCGACAATGCCCATGTTCTCATGACCTGTGAGGTTAGTAAGGAGGTTAATTATGTGAGCACAGGAGCCGTACCAAAGGTAATGCCGGGTTCTGCTGCTGTTCTGCCTTCATACATGCTATGATTTGTGAGTATTACTTTTTGTGTACATATTGTTCCCCTTACTGTAAGTCGGAGCCACAGATAGCAGCCTGAGCAATTATCAGTTATTGCGATGTGATACCTATAGAGAGATTTGGCAGTCTTACAGTCGTAACCTTGACAATGACGTCGTCAGGATGCTCCAGCTTAGGGAGTTCTATCTCCTGAACCTTGACCTTGTAAGGGCCTTGGTAGTTGACAGCCTTCATAGTTTGGGTAGGAGTCATGATGAATAGTGATGCAAGTGTATAAGCCAACTTGGAAGTATCAAAGAAGGAAGATGCATAGTATTTGAGTTTAAATACACGATTATTTATACCCCGCCTTTCCAAGCATCACAGCCACGTCCTCTTGTCATGATTACCCCAGGTCGATCGGGACTTGCTCGGGATTCTTACCGTCATCGTCTAACGTTTGTTGCCTCTTCGAGATGCCTCGATGGTAGGTTAATGCGGGGAAACCAAGCCAGAATAACCTACCGTTCTCGTCAATCTTGTAAAGAACGGCCCCACTCCTTGGGTGGGATACAGTACAACATCCATATCTTCACCCCATTGTTGAGGTTAACAAGCTGTGGGTTCAGGGAATCTGGTATAGACCTTTGAGCGGTATCGGTCTGCGAATGAAGAATAACACATCATGAATCTAGGAATATTTATAATAAACCATTCTGTTCTCCCTATATAAGAATACCACATGGTTACTCACACTCAAAAAAAGGTGGATGTACATAAGAACGAGCAGTGGGGAGGACACCAGTCGGCGGAAATGGCCTAATCAAGCGACTAAGAATGCTGACTTGACCTACAGCCAAATAAGGAAGATCTCCCCGCGGAGCATCTGAACTCACACAGATCTTGGTGCAAAAGAAATTTCTTTTGCTATTCGGAGAGAAGACCAGCAAGCAAGAATAACTATATAGTCAGTCCGCAAAAGGAGGCTCGCTCCCTTTTGTACGTGGCATGACCCGTATCTATAGCATTGCATTGGTGTCTCCCTCGTGAGTAGGGAGACCAACCTTTCATGCCACATGACAGAAGGAAAACAAAAGATTTGCTACAATACGAAAAAGCTAACTATAGCGAACATCACAGTTCAAATTTTAATTCTTCTGATTCGGACTCATCTTTCGCGTGTAATCTTGTTCTATTTGTGACTCGATCGATACATCACCTACACAAACCTCAGGAGATATGCCGACAGTGTGATACAAAACAATCCTTCAACGGATTGCCGGGCCTGAAAAATAGCTGAGACTGACTAAGATTTGTCTTATACTCTCCGTTGGCCAATGGGTCGGTCCAGCACGCTGGATACCTGCGAATTGGGCCGTAAAATGAGAGAAGAGTGCAAGCTAAGAACGCCAGGTTTCCTTTCCTGTGGTAAATCGGTGTAAGTCACATGGCGTTGGACACCTGTGCAAATTGAGAAACCGGAATTGACTACGTAGTAAATCGCAATAAGTTGTGAGACACCCACTCTTCAATAACATGCAGCCACCTGCAGGTAATCCCACCAGAAAATCGTATAAAGATCACACTTCACGATTGGGGGAGAGGCTTCTAGAATCTCGAGGACAAAAGCGCAAGCAACGTTACGCAGAAAATTACTGCGAAGGCATGGCACAGCAGGTATGACTTTCATCGAATGGCGTTCCGGGGTTGGACAACTCCCTTGCATGTCTCACAACCATGCGATCTCCCATCACGACCACACCGCTTTACATAGTTTGCAACACGAAATATTCAATATCGATATCTAATCATACATAGCATTGCCACAATTCTTCGCTGGTGACTGTTGTTATTCGGATCGCTCATGGGTGCATTGTGAGGCGATATTGCTGTGTCAACGACTAGACAAGATCACGAGAATCACATAATTTGAGAGCATATAATGTTTGATTGCAATGCAATTATCTCATTGAAATGTCCAAAGTACTGCTATGGCAGCTTTTCCCATATTCCTCCATCCAATTGATGCTATTAGTCTAATGAATGTCATGGAGATCGTTGATCATTTCCGTCCGTCGTCACGGCGTAGTCGTGGATGAAGAGTGGTATCCCAAAAAAGCAAAGTCCAACTCCAAAAGCTTGCGCTTAAAAGGTATTAAAAGATATTGTCATGAATCGCGAATGAAGAACAAGTGTCGTGAGAATCGTGCCCCCCTACAGGACAGCCTGCATTTCGAGGACAGGAACCTTGAGCTGCTTCTGCTGGCAAGTCACCCGACGGTTGGAGTAGGCCTTGTCACCGCCGGCCTTGTAGTGAGCGTTCTTCCAGGTCTTCTCGGTACACTTGGGAGTGAAAGTTGTGTTGCCCTTGGCCTCGTACCAACCGCCCTCCTTCACGCAGGACCAGTGCTGGAAGATGGCGATGACGCCGGACTTGCGGTTGTACTTGAACGAAGCAGAGTCGCCCTCGAAGGGAACATCGCAGTTGTAGTCGGTGTTACCAGTGAAGAAACCCTTCTTGGCGTCTGTGGACTTGGCTGAGCACTTGCCCTCATAACCGACACCGCGGTTCTGAAGGGTGAAAGTGACGGTGGCAGAGTTTGTCTGCTTTGTGGGAGTGTTTTGGGTGTAGACGGCCTCGAACTTGAAGTCCTTGACAGTCCATTCAGTGACCTTGCTGCCCTTGTCCATACAAGTCTCTCGCTTGGTGAGAGTCTGAGGGAGGGCCAGGGCGGAAGTGGCAAGGCAGAGAAGGGTGAAGAATTGCATGTTGGCGATTATTGAGAGGCTACTGAAAAAGTAGTATGAGTTGAGGGAGGAAGAATTGAGAAAGATTTATGACTGATTATAAGTCGAGTAGTGAGGAGGTTGGTCTGTGAAAGAGACTAGGTAGACTGCGGGGTGATGAGGATGATCTTTGTCTGTGATGGGAGATGATGATCTTTGGAGTTGAAGTCAATTAATGATCTTTTTAACCTCGAATACGCGAGCGGACAAGGCCTTCTTTATACTTCAACCTAACTCACTTGGTTACCAGTGAATTATGCATATCCGTGACTCAGATAGGACCGAATTCACTACATTCTCAGCACAAGCGTTGAGAATGATGGAGAATATGTCAAGTGACGTACCACAACCACAACTCACCCAACTTACACTTGCTGGGATCTCGTATTCCCGCCTTGGGGCCATGTCTTCAGCTCGGCAGTCCGGTACGGTTTTGTGCATGCACAGCGCGCCTAAAATAGTAGCTCAGGTAACTAACAAGGTCCAGAACCTCTTCCTACAGGGTGATACTATTGCTTTCCTTTGTGCTGTTATTGATTCTTGATTCGAGATATTAGGGGTACGTTGTATTGATCTTGCTGGTCTATGCTACCCTGACGGACGATGCGGGACGGAAAATCGAAGCGCGAAGGTCCCAGGAATGCCATACATAATCTGTAACGGATTACCCCAAAGAATCACAAGCTTCCACTGAATGCCTGCCGGGGTCTTCTGTAAGTCAGCGTTGAAGACCCGCTTACAGTGGAGGAGTCTAGGTAGAGTCTAGGAACCAGGCCGTACGTAGGTGGTCCGCATGAAACATTGACGACTGGTGGACTTTTCTTTATGCTTGTTTGATCACGCTCAAGGTTTTTTTTACAGCTTTATTCAAGTTGAGCTTCTACAATGAGTTAGTTGGGCCATCACCAGCCACCACAAGTATTGACGGCAGACGGGCTAACCGTCAACCAGTTTTCCGTGCCGTCAAGGTTCAAGGGTGGCTGGCAGATGCACTAAGCTAACGCGAAAATCGAAAGATCACTAACATGATGGATCATGGCTTTCATGGCATATTAAAGCTCTCATGAGGTAATTATGTTGGGAAAACTCTTCAAGCCTGGTCACTAACCAGGTCGGTAAGAATAGAATAGCAACAAAGGATCAAAGTATTGGACAATCTTTGCAAGCTTGCGACGAATGATATCGCGTAGCACGGTACACATTCACGATGTATGCATGCAAGTCAAAGCAAAAGGCATGATGACACGACAGGCAACAGCAACGAATCCTCGTGGCAAACTCATAAGTTACGCTGTGTGTGTTTGTGTCTTGCCCTGGCAGATTCTCAACTCCTAACTGTCCCAGTCCTTGTCAAAAGCGGGAAAAGCGGAAGAAACCTCAAGAAGCTGGACTGTGCCGTGTCTAATTCTAGACCCAGGCAGGATCCAACCCCATCTCACCAATCTATGATCGGCGAGTCCACCTCTCCGCATAAACGAGAGGAACAACGACGGCCATCGAATGTTTGAACAGGCACGGGGACGGGGAGACTGAGAGGCACAGGCTGGGCCCTGTTACGGTGACCGTCAGGTGGCTTTACTGTTCATTCACCGTCCGCAACGTTTCTGTCAATAATAACTCCAGATATACACGTTTATTAAGCAAGCGTGCCAGAAACAATTTCCAATGACGGCTATCAGCTGACTCCAAGAGAGCGGTCTGCGGGCGATTGCCTCGTTGACATTTCACGACGCTATCCGATGGCATTGGCCGCTAGAGATCTAGGCCTGCGGAACCCCAGAAGGCCTCGGCAGGGATCTTCCCTCTCAGCTCATGACTTGCATCCTGCCCCGTCATGCATGGTGTTGCTAAACATATCGACAGGCAAACAATAATTACTAGGTACCTAGTCCATGTGCATGTGGGCTTCTGACGTTTACGTGACATCGTTTTTCTCTCTATTCTGCTCAATTGCCGTGTTTGTTCATATCTTGCGAGTTTTTCTCTTTTGAGCATCTGCCTCGGACGGAGCCACGTTTATTGCATGTACGACGGCCCGTATCGGTATCCTACCGGCCGCCGACGCCGGAGCCGATTGACGACGGGACATTTGTGATCCCGCTGTCGGAAGTCTGGGACTTTGTTTGTGAGATGATGCGTGGTTTTGTACGATGTCGAGTATTGGTTGGTACTGAGGAATGACGTCCACTGTCTAGATACCGAATGGTCGTGTGTTTAACGCCGAGGGTGAACCTCGCAGAAGGCAAGGACTTCATTTCTATGTGAAACCTTGTTGTTTGGCTACCTCCTTGATTGCTTTCTTCATCTACGCCTTGTGCTTTGGGGAGACGTTTTTCAAGCTCTTGAACAGCTCCCATTTGACAAAGAGCCAGCATCTAACCGAGTCTTGAAGTGGTGTATCTTCAAACAGGTTCGTATACTATCCCACTGCAAAAGTGCGGCTCTCGTGGATCACAGTGGCTTAAGCCACCGTCGGTGGTCAACAACGCCCATCTGTACCATTTCGGACTTTTACTAACTGCGATGCTACGTTGAACCTTCGCCTCGTCATCTATCTAGGCGAGTAATGGAAGGCTCGTGCCGTGTTCTAGAAGTCCTTCTGCATTGTCACGGGCGATTCACCAAAGCGATTGGCTTTAGAAGATGGTTACGTACCATTGGCCTTTGAGCAAATAAATCTCAACAGCATGTAAAGGCACTCTTTTATATGTAACCATCGTATCGCGGTCAAGGTGAATGTAGTGACATCACCTGTTTGTTGAGAGAACAAACTTATTCGGCAGCATTTCTCATGCCACTGCATGAAGTCTACAAACGAAAATTAGATGTCGTGACGACGATAGACTATGGAAACGGGGAAAGTAGCATCGGTGTCCCTGTGGCTTGCATTCATAGTCATCAGCTTTGATGTGCTATGCGAAGGAGTGAAATGAAACATGCTCTGACTCTAAGATGCATATGTATGAGAGAAAAGAGCTATCCGAGTTGATTCAAAGCCGAAATCACAATGTTTGCCACTGGATGTCTCTAATAGTCGTTACTCAAACACCTCAAGGAAGACGCTTGCCCGAGCGTGTAGCCTGACCAACTTCAGAGTTGGTAGTATCTTCGGCATATCTCTTATACGCAATGATGTATCGTTCATCGGCACTCCAGGTCTCCTTCACACTGTCGCGACCGAGAATTGCATCATACCACTTCTTCCACCTCTTCCAAATCTCTCCATCTTTACCTTCTCCAGATTCCGGGATACCATGGCCGCCCTCCTTGTAGTGATCAATTAGGAACAGGCGCTTCGCCCACGGTGCTAGGCAAATATCCACCAGACTCAGAGTCGAGCCGAGAAACCATGGGCCTTCAGGGTCCATCTCCTGAACGAGAGACTTGATGCGTCCTCTCAGTTCTTCTCTTGCCTCATCAAGACTGAAAGGCTTGTCGGGAGTGTGCTGCATGAGCTTGTACCATGAGGGAATGATGCGTGTGCTGATATGATCGATCCAAATACGACATCTTGCCCTCTCATATGGATCGGTAGGAAGAAGTCGAGACCCATACTTAGACTCGTCCGTGAACGCCTCATCGAGATATTCACAAATGATGTTGCTCTCGAACAGAGGCTTCTGTACCTTGCCCTTCGGGTCAACGGGTACTGCAAGAGTAGGGACCAATCCACGGGGATTCATGGCCATAAAATGAGCCTCTTTCTTGTATGGGTTGATCTCTACATATTGATGAGGAATCTTCTTTTCGTGAATAGTGATCCAAGTTCGTTGAACGAAAGGGCAGAACCAGCCTCCGTAGAGCTTCAGCGGATGCTCTTCAGCATGCCGAGCTGCAAACTTCGCGGCTGCGCCAGTTGGTTCTGGAGGTAGAGAAGTGTCGACGTTTGTCATGATGGGTCTAGTTCTAATATTTATGAACCTTGTTTTTCTTGATGAAGCTGAAAGCAGAGGTCGCAAGAGACAGGTTTGTTGCATATCTAACGGCGGTGCTAATGGGCTGAGGTCAAGTTAATGACGTCGAAGCAGAGGTGGAGTTGAAAACGATGAAATGGTTGGCAGACGACATATTGTTCAATAATTACGCTGCACAGCCGTCATTAAAATTGTGATATGTATGTCTAGACCTCATGTCACTCTTGATATCTCAAGACTTCCACATATCAGTAAGAAATTATTACTGTGGACAGTTGGCTGACCATGACTTCCATCCATCCATTGAAGCCCACCCTGGAGCCCGTTGAACTTAGACATTAGGTATGACATATGATAGACAGTGCATAATGGTGTTTGACACCGTCTTCTTATCGTTATCGCAACTATCAAGTTAACCAAAAGCCATTTTATTCTACCAACTGTTACATACTAAACCATAAAATGTCAGATTCAAGAGCGTCGCGGTTCACGCCGCAGAATAAAACTACCAATGAACGACTCTCCACGCATACGGTCGGTCTCGTTGCCCTCTCCGATTTTCGCAAGCGACGCGCCGAAGTCCTTGAACAACAGGAGCGTGAATCTCGAGAAGCTGCGTTTTCAGGCACGTCCACTCCGGATGCTTCCTTGACAGGCACTCCTGACAACGCTGGCAGTGATTCTGGAAGTTGTGCGCAACCATTGAAGAAGAAGAAAAAGAAGCAGGGGAAGAAGCTGTTATCATTCGACGATGAAGAGGGTGAGGATGAGGGGCCACTGATAAAACCGACAAAGGCCAAGAAGGCCCGCGCAGACGATACCGACGGCAATAATGGCGATGTCAAGACCAAATTCAAGGCAAATGCTTCGGTGGGCATAGTACCCAAAGCCATGACGAAAGCTGCGTTGCGCAAGGAAGCCGCTGAACGAGACGCATTACGTCGCGAATTCTTGGCTATCCAAGCAGCCGTCAAAGCAACCGAGATTGCGCTACCTTTCGTATTTTACGACGGGACTAATATTCCTGGTGGAATCGTCAGATTGAAGAAGGGCGACTTCATATGGGTGTTCCTCGACAAAAGTCGCAAAGTTGGCGCGGATCTGGGCGTGGGTGAAAAGTCCAACGCAAGGAGGGAATGGGCTAGAGTTGGAGTGGACGATTTGATGCTTGTTCGCGGAACAGTCATTATACCTCACGTAAGTTTTCTCGCTGACGCTTGTTATACAGTTTCTGATTGCCGTCTAGCATTATGACTTCTACTTCTTCGCCATGAACAAGACACCCGGTCCTGATGGCGAGCCTGTATTTAAGTACAGTGCGGAACCTCCTCGAAAACCCGAATCGATCGACAATGCCGAATCTAGTGATCCTCTCGTCACGCCCGCCTCCAAGGCTGCTGTTGCGGACGCGCTTCCCGATATTAGCACCCTTGAGGGCGCTGACGAAGATCCCACTCTTACTAAGGTTGTTGATAGGCGGTGGTACGAGAAGAACAAACATATCTTTCCTGCGAGTATGTGGCAGGAGTTTGACCCCGAGAAGGACTACGGGAAGGAGGTGAGGAGGGATGCTGGTGGTAATACGTTCTTCTTCTCGCGCTGATATGGTGCTGTCGACTGTCACAAAACATCGATATGTGTTTGGAAGTGGGTTGTGTCGGCTCCTTGGGCGTTGGATATATCACGAGTGGATCACCTTTTGAGTTTGGCTGAGAGGTCATAGAGACACTCAAAACGCGGGGGAGAAGCTTCAGCCGAAGAGCATCCAGCCTGCCCAACACGCGCCTGCGAGCACCCACCATCCAGGCCAGAAGAGCATGAGGAAGACCAGGTTCCCGCTGCCGAGAATGAAGACGGCGAATTCGTACCAGAGCTTTTTTCGTAGTCTCTGGAAGTTTTTAGAGTTCCATGCACTGGCGACGGCTTGGGTAGACATGTTGAAGCTGTGAAAAGCGCTATACTTTGCTGCGATGAAGGCGTTTAGGGACACGATCTTGCTCCCCTGGAGGACGGCGACGAACGCGCTGCTCGCGATGATGCAGGCATGGAGGCAAAGGAAGATGGAGATTGAACCGACAAGGCTCTGGAAGCGAAGGGCAATTTGTAGTGACGGAACGATCAACCTGGTGATGTCGGACCGGGGATGGGTCGAAACGTTCAGATCCACTTTGGAAGCCGTTAGAAGTGTAGCTTTGTCCATGATCTCGATCTGGGGATGGAGTCTCGATTAAGTACCGAAATGAACCAACGGTAGATCGAGGCTTGCAACAGCACAAGAATATCAGAGAAAAAACGAGAATGTCTTTGACTTATTCAGTAACCCCCACCATCTGCGGCATTGATTGACTCTTTGGTGTTTATATAAATTATCTTGAATTCCAACCCCCACCCTGCATCTCCATAGTACGCTCAACACCTCCCGCATCCAACGGCAAACGCGAGGCTTTTTACCGTCTAGAACGGTCACAAGCTCGAAATTCGACAATCACATTTCGCTTCTGCCAAACGTAACTTGCTGATATGAAGCCTCAGGCCCGCTTCAAGCCCCTCATCCCGTGCAGAGTGAGCGGTTGAAGGGTTGCAACGCGACGACCCACGGCGACACGTGGGGCCGCTGATTCGTTGCTCGGGAGACTCTTATTGACAATTGAATAGCGAGCGCGGGATGGACAACGGCCTCGATGCCGGATCTAGATAGGTAGCGGGTGAGATCTTCAAGACCCTGAGTAAGGGACTTTGCTGCACGTGGGAGTGAAATCGTCGTTTGGGGGAGTCAGAGTTTAGGCAAACATGGGAAAGTTAATCGTGTGGAATAGCATAACATGGCGTCAAAGGTAAGCTATTGTATGGAGTGCAGCGGGAGCCAAGCCCCAATGACAGACTCCACGTGGGAACCTGGCTGCCGTCGTTCGCTCGTTGAGGCCCGAGTATCAACTTATCGTCGACCGTTCCGGATTTTAACGATCGTGGGGACCCCCGAGACGGAGCACGGCATTTGTAAACCGTAGTACGGGCTTGCAAAATGATAGCAACGCTTGGCTCGAATGATAGAGAACCGGAATGCTTTCGGAACAGTTCAATCAATTCCTGTTGATGAGCCGCCAACTCAATGGACCATTCGATACTTTATATTTCATGTATCAGTCGGCACTGTCTTGCCCACACTTGAATGTGTTGGGAAAACGTTTCTATCTTTTGTTCTATCAAGCACAATCTTGTCTGATTCGCTCTGTGGCAGGTAAATGAGTAGTTTCGATCTAAGAAATACATACAGCATTAATAACAAAACAAGATTCTGACTTCAGCTTCTTAATCCCCCAACTCTTCTGACATAACAGTACTGTTCACTGTATGCCCAGTTTACCCGCTCGCCTTTTTCGCTTCCTTCAAATCACTTCGAGTCTGAACCAGCTTCGACATCTCCTTCGCAGTCTCAGATTCAAGCCTAGAAAAGCCCTTGATGACTCCCTCTCGATCACCCATACCCATCTCTTGGCTCATCTTGAATTTTCCTCCCATGTGCGTAATCTCAATTTCGATTCCAATGATACTCTTCTTCAGAAGCTCGATGAATCGATCAGGGGCATCAGACACCTTCCAGTCCACAGGGTTGTCGCCGCCAGTAAAGCCCATAACATTAGTCTCGGCATGGCGGCTGAGGTCAGAAATCTGTTTCGACAGAAATTGTCCAGCCTCATCGGTCTTGGTATCGTAGAAGATTTTGGCGCGGCCGTAGACTTGTGCTGCGGCGTAGTTCCATGTTGGAACGACTTTTCCAGTCGTAGGCTTGGTTTCTGTGTAGAACTTTGGTGTGACATAGTGTTGAATAGGAGAGTTGAAAATGACAATAACGTCTTGCTCGATTACATTATTCAGGTTTGGATTTTCGGTGAGGTTTTCGATCATGGCTTTGCTCTGAGGGTTGACTCTGGCGAGATGGCCCCGTAGCTTTCCCAGCTCCGTCTCGCTTGTCTCATCTTCGATATCTAGAACGAAAGGGATATGGCTGGACTGAAGAAAGGGGAAATTTGGGGAGGGAATGGCGGTAGTCAGAAGACCCAATGGGTTCTCTCGGATTAGCTTCCTGAGCACCGGAAGCTCGGTTTCGGCGTGAGGTCCTTTGATATACATTTCTGTTGAACTTGGATATGCAAATATGAAGAATATGAGTTGAGGAAGATACTGAGTAAAGAAAATAATTTCAAAGTTTGTGGCGGGTATTTATTTGCCGGTAGTGAAGAGTCATCCAAGGACTATATAAAAACAGAGGAATGCTCTGGACCAATTACAAGAGCCGCAATAACAATTCAGGGTACTGGCTTGAGTATCTCCTCGGAGCTTTATTTTAGCCAGCGGCATCAAAGTCGATCATATGGAATCATTATAACTTTGTATACGTTAAACTGCCTTACTTTGCCCACAATCGTTATAGTCATGTGGGAACTCATAAGGATGGCGGGCTCCAGTAGATCAGTCTCACGAATCCATTCCTATTTCGTATAACTTTGGTGACTGGCTTGTCTTGGTATTTGAAGCTGAGTCACAGACCATTAACAAAAGTGATGCTCAGTAGTAGTCGAACATGCCTAGCCTTTAACAATTTCGTTGTAAAAGTGTCATAAACTGCTGAGACTTTACAGGCTGCAATGTCGAACCATATTTACAGCTGAACTTTGTAAGCCAATTTTCTGATTGGTTATTGATGCGATCTTGGCTTTGGAATCATTCTTCAAGTTTGCGGGGCTGCGGGGTTCAAAGATGTCTGAATGGTTCGATGTTTCAAGCTGCATCTTTGGTTTTACGACCCATCTAATCAGCTGGATTCTATTGCGTAACTATAAGTGACTTGACTGGAATTATGGCTGATTGAGGAAACAATAAGCAATCATCATTCTTTCCTTTCTGGGAAGTTTATATCTTTCTGGGTAGTACGTGGACTGCGGAGTATAAACTCACGGCTGAAGAAAGACTTGTCTGCTTGTGTGAGCTATAATAGGACGAATAAGTAATATGATTTGCTTAATTTCCTGCCACTTTTGTTCCTTACGATTTGGAAACATTATATTGTGTTTCCTTTTCGGGGTATATAGACTCACGTTACATAAACACGATATTCGTGATTCCAAGTTTGGGACCCTGAGACTAGAAGCAAGGAAGCTCTTCCGCTGTCACTTGGTATAAGCACAAGAAGGCGTCTTGTATAATGTTTGGTGGCCTTCGTGAAAGGAAATTCAATGACAAAATAATGTTTCAATCATCATTATTTCATTCTGAACGCTATGCACTATGAACTCAATGCTAATCCCAAGCAGCAGTCTAGAACTTAAGCAGCGACTGGAACAACCTTGGCCTCCTCCTTAACCTCCTGCTTAACCTCTTCCTTAGTAGCTCCGTTGCTGCCATTAGCACCGCTTGTGCCATTCTGCCGCTCCTTCAGAGCAGCTCGGACGCCAGGCAGTATATATCGACCATAGTCGATGGCATCGTTAAGGTTATCGTATCCACGGATAGAAATAAGCTCGGCACCAAGGTCGACATAGTCAAGAATAGAATCAATGATAGTCTGGTGAGAGCCTACCAGGGCTGTAGATGCACCTCGAGCATTGGTGGCTGTGACGGTAGGATACCAGAGAGCACGATCTTGGACCTCGCCCTTCTTGGCGATATCGAGCAAACGTTGGGATCCAACGTTCTGAGGGCGGTTGTCATTGGGTGCAGCCTTGCCAACGCCCTTGGGTCGGTTCTCCTTTAGGAGGTCTAGGGTTCGGTGAGCCTTGGCCCAAGCGATCTCTTCTGTGTCGCCGATGATAGGTCGGAAGGTAACCCAGATGCGAGGACGATCCTTACGGCCAGCCTTCTCAGCCTCGGCGTAGATACGATCGATCTGCTCCTTGGTTTCCTTAAGGGGTTCGCCCCATAGACCAAAGATATCGGCGAGGGCTCCACCAATACGGTAGGCATCATCAGATGAACCGCCTACTGAGACGTCGATGTGGCCATTTGTAGGGCGGACTTGGTTGGAAAAGTTCTTGAAAGTATAGTACTTGCCCTCCCAGTCGAAAGGCTCAGGGGATGCCCATGCCCGTCGAAGAATCTTGATATACTCCTCTTGACGAGCATATCGCTCAGACTTGCTCAAGAAGTCACCCTCACGAGCTTGCTCCGTGTCGTCTCCACCAGCGATGAAGTGAACCACAACTCGGCCCTTGCCAAGCTGGTCAAGTGTAGCGAGAGCCTTGGCAGCGACGGTAGGGTAGAGGGTATTGGGACGAAGAGCAATGACAATCTTGATTTGTTTGGTAACAGCTAGGATAGTGGCACCGATGGTGAAAGGGTCAAAGGAAGAGGAGTGATAGGGAATCAGAGTGTAGTTGAACTCGTAATCATCAAGATTCCGGGCATACCGGACAAGAAACTCAGGGTCGATTCCAGCACCAGGAATAGGGTTTAGTTCCGTAGAGGGGTTAGGGAAAGTTAGACTGATGAATTCTGTAGGCATTTTGGCGTTTAATTATATGATATATTCTGATTTAAACAACGAAGCTGAAATCCGAGAGGTATACTGAGCTCTTATATCCATACTAACGTTACCTCGAAGTTGTTTTAGACCCGTTTTATATGCGTGCTAGTCGAGTTTCATTATTAATATCGAGTATGGCGAAATATTGCGACAGATAGTTGATGATCACGCCTTCGCACCCACCCCGATCTCGGCTAATCAGATCAACTGTAACCTTTGACTGAGAGATTAGGATAATGATGAAAATATCTATTCTATTTGGATTTTGTATATAGTTCAAGACATGGTCGAAATATTAATTTGCTGTTTATAGCTGAAATAAGTCTTCAGGCCTATCCTGACCCACTATGATAATTAACAACTTACCAAGTCGGTATCCTAACTCTATTGTCAGTATTATTAGCCATTTGGCTCTTCAGATCTTCTCCAAGGTTCCCCGCTCACTTCCCCTCTGGTTTGAATCCTTATCCTCTTATGTGACAGGGTCTACGATGGCGTCAGATTAAAGCAGATCCACCATAATGACACCTGCGGCCACCACCGATGGGTCGATGTACCCGAATTCGATGCTATAAGGGTTCTTGAGCACCTTATTGGATACATTTATCGAAATCCTTATCTGAAGAGTCCGTCTCTATGAGCTGATCGGCCCATATTTGTTCGGATGTGGACTGTCCAAGAAGGTGTGTCGTTCGATCAGCCAATACTTGTCAGTGGAGGAAGTTGTCAAGATCCGATCATCCAGATTGGGCCCTTATTTACAAGCTAAGATGTTTATTACCGCATTTAGACCATTGCCGAGTGGGATGTGAAGTGCTTTGGGGACATACGGCGTTGACAACTTCACATGCCTCCGCCCTATCTGATAACCATCTTCTTCACATTTCATAAGTTGATATGCTTAACCACGGACTTGAAGGTCTGACAAGACGTGATTACGGTTCTTAAGTAATACATTAAAGATGTATAAGTTTACGCTGAGGTCGAATTCTATAACTTATCGTTTCAATGCAGTGGCAACCAGAGTTCTGCTTGAATCTATGTAGAGAAAGGCATGTGGGATTTACACTTTCAAGTAATGGGTGAGAAGAAGCCAATTACAACTCAATCTATAGGCACTTCCAAGACTCATTATTACATAATAGGCCTTCTAGTGAAAAGTCCAGGACGTCAATCAACACAACATGCGCAACAGAGGCTGGTAGGAGATACTCATTATAAGTTGGTTGTTTTAATCAAACATACATTGATTAACCACTCCGAACGGAATCACAACATTTAGATTTGGGTTGTATATGATTTCGAAGAGTTGGTAGCAATACTTAGTGATGAAATAGTTGCCAAACGTATCGTTGAGGAATCTAGTATATATAGAGCGGGCAATGTGGTGTTCCTGCTCCTCTTTGAGAAAGCTATTGTGCACCTGTTACTTCAACCCTGTTCATGTCATAGCTATTGAATAACAATATCGCAAGGAAAAGGAATTCAGAGAAATTCAAGTCAGGATTGGTTTGTTAGTAGCCATGATGTATTCACCTATGCTAGTTGGCTGATTGCTGAATCTTATGATACTTCCACGAGATACCAAGTCAAAAACACTTTGGAAATTCCCAATCAACTCAAGTCTTGGGTAATCTATAAGTGCCAAGCCATAGTAAGTCGTTCTCGCAACTCAGGCACGATATAGTCTTTGTGTTTCAAGTTGCCGATAAAGTCTTCCTAAAGAAGATGCCCAGACAGTATTTCCTTGAAAGATTTTTAACTTAAAGAGGCCGCCACATAATCTCGTTGCCTAGAAAGTATTAGCTTTGGACATCGGATGTTGTTGCCGCCTGAGCGAATACAACGCTGGCCATGGACAAGATAGAACCAGGAATACGTGTCAACCTTGGACTGGCAGTTCCCGAGCTGGCAATTTGTTTATCAAAGGTTTCAGTTGTCTGTAATAGCAGACGAGAGTTGCCCCGACCTCTTACAGATGAAAGCTGCCATGATGCTTGTCGGGCTGACGCGCCCCAGTTGCCAAGAGAGTGGCCGTTCCCTTTTCTTCTCTCTAAGAGGGAGGATCGAGTAAACCTGTTAGAAGAACGGTTGAATATCTGCACAAGTTGAACAAATATTCACAACTTCGTCAGGAGATAGTGTCGGGTTCTCGGGGAGTGGATTTCCGCGTATCGAAGGATCGTAAACGGGCCCACATCTAATTTCCGCGATAACCACATCGCACTCGCAAGAGGCCGCCGACTTCCAATCAATTGCCTCAGATCACCAGTAAATCCGTTTCAAGGCCGTCTGACACTTTCAACAAGAGTCAAAGGCTCGTTATAAGAGTAAACCTCCCAGATTTCGGTGGAAATAGCACATTTAGATCATCCATCGTTAGTAAAACCATATCTCAGGATGCCAGCGAAAACAGAGTTTCTTAGATACGCGAGTATGTAACCCTACCAGAAGCCAAACTGCTACCTCCTCTGACGCTTGATAGGTCCAAATGAGATGCGGACTATTGCCCGTGAGGATGTTGGTTACTACAACGCAGTCGTCATTGGTGCAGTCTATGACTTTGCCGATGGAGTCAACGTCAAGTCTCCTTCGACCTATTTCCACGCGTTAAAACGCTGCATTGACGAACATCCCTTCTTCTGCGTTATTGTAGGAGACAGAAACACTGACAAGGGCTTCTATGAACGGGTAGCTAGCATCAATGTCGAGGAGCACATCAGCATTGCTGAGGACAAAAATGCCGAGACAGACTCACTGGAAGCCATTGCAAGATCTATGGAAACAGAGATAGACCGTACCTTCGTCGCTGGAATTCCACCATGGAGGATCGTGATTCTTCCTCTAGGCCCGTCTCAATGCCATGTTGCGTTCTCCTTCTCTCACACCATTGGTGATGGCATCACTGGGGTTGCTTTTCACAAGACGTTTCTTGCTGGACTGAGAGAAAGCCCTACAACTGAACCATCATCGATCGTTGCTCCAACAGATAAACCTCTCCCTGAACCATTCGACACAGCGGAAAGGCTGCCAATCTCATGGTCATTTCTACTGGCACCAGTTCTCGCTGAGTACATGCCATACTTTCTCGTCCGATTATTTGGCCTACGTGTGTCGGCGTCCTATGTTAACGAAGGTACATGGACAGCAGCGCCCATCTTCTTCAACCCTGAGACATATCACAACAAACTCAAAATCCGGCAGGTCGAGGCATCGCAGGTAAACAAGGTTATACAGCTTGCGCGGACTCATGATGCGAGGTTGTCAGGAGTCATGCACCAGCTCATCACTCGCGCACTGAGCAAGGCAGTCCAGGACAACAACGTCACCAATTTCGTGGCGCAAACAGCTATAAATATGCGGAGATCAATCGGCATGTCCAATGACGTAGCGAGTGATATTGTATCCGGTTCATACACCATTCATCTTCGTAGCGCTGCTACAGGTCCTTTGACTGAACAAGAGTGGGCATCAGCTGCTGAAGCTACTAAGGAGTTCGCCATGACTTCCACCAAACTTGAAGATAACGCCATTGGTCTGCTTCGATATGTCCCGAGTATGAGGAAATGGACTCTTGGAAAGATTGGCAAGGAGCGGGATTCGTCATACGAGTTCAGCAATGTTGGCGCCTTTGATGGCGACAACGCGAATAACGACAAGGTCAAGGTGTCGAAAATGACCTTTGCGCAGCCTGGTCACGTTGGAGGTTGCCCCATTTGTTTCAATATCGCCTCTGTAAAGAATGGCGATCTGGTGTACACGGTTACGTGGCAGCCCGGAGCATTGGGGCTTGGTGATGAGGCGGCAGAAGACAAGATAGTGGAGGAGATGTGCGACCAAGTCCAGCGTGGCTTTAACGAAATAGCCTAGACTAGTTTCCGCTTTGCGATGATAGCTTAATAATGTTTAATTTCTTTGCTTATTGGTTCGTGCCATTCTGCATCTGGTGAGCTTTTCGATATTCTGCCTCATACTCCATGCACAGAACAAGACCCTGCCGATCAATTGCAACAGAGATTGTGGCTCAGCGTGTCCCAGGTTCGGACTCGGGAAACCCGATAACCCCACTAACGGCGCACAGCATGTCACTCGACGATATTAGTGGTTCAGCCCTGCACCGTTAGCGGTTAGCTTGAGCTTACAGGCTTGTGTCTAGTGTGTGTGCGGCTGTGAACTGCGCCTACCCAGTCCTACTGAGTGGTCTGTGACATGAAGAAGCCTTGTCGGCTTTTTGTCAGCTAAGGCGGATTTAATGACAAGCTAAGCCAAAGCAGCTCGTCTGCTGCAACGGGAGACATGGAGCAATCGTGGTATTTAAAAGGCGGGGGAGGAGCTGTCGTTTTTGAGTTTCCCTCCATCATCGTCTCGTCTAGTTGTCTACTCGTCACTCAAACAATCCTATTGATTAATTTCTCCATCTATTTTCTACCTAGTACCTAGTACCTATAACCTATAGAACCAACATGTCCGCCAACGATTATTACGGCAGCGGTAACAGTGGCTACGGCCAGCAGGGTGGTTATCCTCAGCAGCAGAACTATGGTCAACCGCAGGGCTATCCTCAGCAGGGCGGCTATCCCCAACAGGTATGGTTCTCATCCCAAGTCTTTCTATGCCATCACTAACAACATTTCAGCAGCAGTACTCCCAGCATCAACAACCTCAGGGTTACGGCTACAGCCAACAGCAGCCTCAATACGCCTCCCACTCGCCTCAGCCCAGCTATGGCTCGCAAGCTCCTCCCCAGCAGCAGTACGGCCAACAGCCCACCTACGACCAGCGCGGCTCATCGTCCTATCCTCAACAACAGCACAACAACCCTCAGTATGGCGCCCCTGCCTATCCCCAGGGTGGTGCTCCAGGTCAATACCCTCCCGGCCAACCCGGCCCCGACGGTGATCGTGGTCTCGGAGCTACTCTCGTCGGTGGAGGTGCCGCTGCTTGGGCTGCGCACACAGCCGGCGGTGGTCTTCTAAGCAGTCTCGGAGCTGCGGCCGCTGGTGCCATCGGTGCCAATGTGCTCGAGAACAAGTTCAAGAAGGGCAAGAAGGACAAGAAACACAAGAAGGATAAGAAGCACAAGAGCCGCGGCATGGACAGTAGCTCCAGCAGCAGCGATTCTGACTAATAATGGTTGTTCATGATGGGATATGGAGTTTAGGTGTTATAGCAATTATTTTTTAGATTTATTTTGCGAATAAGATGAATACTTGGTAACTTTTTAACTTGACGGTATTTTTATAAGTGACAAAGGACTAAAGCATATGCAATACTACATATCATGTTCTGGGTTTAAGATCCTAAAAATAAGCTTATATGCCAAGCTTTCAAGCTTCTTGGCTGAAATCATAGCTATTCCCGAATCCTCGGTTCAGGTAACCCTCAAGCACAGCCTCCCTGCTCGCCCAATCCACTGGGACATCCAACCCCAGCTTGCCCTCTTTTTCTAGACCTTCTAGAATAGGCTTTATATCTTCACCCAGCTCAAGTCTCATTCTGTTTCTGAACCACGGCGCAAAGTGGATCATGGCGAGCATCACCCTAGTCTGTTGAGTAGTATTAGGCATGCCAGCGTGCCAGAGTCTGAGATCACGCACGACGATGCTGCCTTTCTTGATGACGGGCTGCAAGGGCGGTGAGATCTCTTGACGTTGTCGCAGGAGTTCTTCTCTGATGCGACCGCTGGCTCTCTCGCCATGTGCACCTTCTTGTGCATCAAGACCAAACCCATTGTGGGTGCCAAGCCAGATCTCTGTGGATCCATTCTCTGGTGTCGTTGTGACTAGAGGAATATTAACGACAAGGGCAAAGGGATGATCTGGGTGTGCAAAGTCTGCATCTGAATGAACAGGCTGGCGCTGAGGAGTTCCCCCAGGAAGAGTTGCCATTGCAGAATTGGCAGAGCAGAACGTCCACTTTGGCCGAGGGCCCATCATGGCAGTCGTGATTTGTGTGGCAATTGGGTCGGAGACATGTAAGTCAGTTGGTGTTGAGCAGATTCATAAAGATAGGCTCACTTGTGAAGATAGAAGGACTAAAGTATTCAGAAACAGGAGGAGCATCTTGCTGAATGTTTCCCTTGTTATAGTTGAAAGGGCCCTTGTCACCTCGAGCCTGTAGGGTATGAGCATCCTCAATCATCTTCTTGTTGAGGATGTCAATATCCTCGTGAGGGACAACATCTTCCACAACAACTAAGCCATCTCCGTGCATGTTTCGCACAGCTTTTTCAAGGTTTCTGGAGTCGAGAGTCCGATTCTTTACCTCTTGATCTGAAGGTCGAACAACTCCGACTTGTAGAGGTTGTGTTACTGTTGCGAAGGTGCGTACATGTTTCGCCAGGGCCGAGGAAAGTTTTTGGGCGCGCAACATGATGAAAGACCTTAACAATAGTATATGATGGAATTGGAATATTTAGAATGAATCTGAAGGCTCCTTTTGATATTCCTGGGGGTGGAAAGACCTCTTCATTTATACTTGTAATGAGTAAACTTGGTGATGTAGGTTTCCCGAGCTCGGAAAACCTTTCCCCACTGGTATGGATTCTCAGCCGCCACGATGCAACAGCTTGTCGCGAAGAGACTTGTCAACGAGATTGCTTCATGTAACATTTTACCGCAGCTTTGGCGGCGGTAACACGCTATATAGACACGGTATTGCCACTCTACTCTTGGCCCATCCCCCAGGATCCCTTTAGATCACCAATGAGTCGCTCAACTGGCCATCCTATGGCTGATTTACATGCGAGTAGTTGCCGAATCAGCTCCTGCTGCGACGCCTCGGCTTTGATAAATCTTGCGCCTATCCAAAGGTTAACTTTGATGGCATAGACGGGACAGTACTACTTACAAAAAGCTATTGGCCCGAACGCATTTACCAGAACTGACGGCACCTTAGCAGTGAAAGCAATGCCGCATATCTCAAGGGCAAAGTTCTCGAGAAGTTGTTCTTTGGACTGAGCTTCGAGTTCAGCAAGATGAAGACCGCGTAGGTCCTCTAGGCTTCTTGGAGAAGTGTGGATGCAGACTATTGTCATTCCGACGAGGTAATAGTGAAGTATCGCAGCTATTCGGCGTTAGTGGTATGGCTGTTTCGGGGCAGTGAAGGACTTGGCTCACCATGGCAAGGCTGTAGGAACCATATTGCAGGAAATAGATGGGATGTGACAATATAACCCTGCAGTCTTGAGTACGGCTTCATGTGACGAGGACAAGAATTCCGCCAGCCTTTGAGGTCTTCCTTTATATAGTCCCACCGACGTCCATCGGTGTCTTGTTTGAAAGATATATTGATTATCTTGCCCAGGATCAAAGTAATAGAGTTGAGATAATCTTGATCAGAGCTATGTTGGATGGTCAATGGTGTACTCTCGAGGTCCATTTTCAACGGACATTCCTCAAACAGACTGAATGTTATGTCCTCTCTGAGATAGTTCCAGAAGCCTGCACCTAGTAAACCTGCTTGTGGGATGCCCGAGAGCACATCATGGAGCGAAGCCATGGAGTAAGCACCACGAAGATGCATGTTGGGATCAACATCGCCGTCAAGAATCTCGTATGAACGCAAAAGACACGTCGCAGCGAGGGCTACACCTCGGCTGATAAGTTCATCGCCTGCATCCAGCGCGATGAGAAATTGAACGCAGCGATGATGGTAGAATTCAGCGACTTTGCGAAAACTTGGGGCTGATGTTTTGCATGCATGCATTGAAGAGAGTGCGATGACAGCACAGAAGAGTAGAGGTTCGTCCAGGGCGATGGACGGAACTTCAAGGCCAAAAGAACATGCTGAGTCGCTGAGATCATACCACTCCGAGATATTGGAAGTGTAAGAATGGAAGAGGCGCGCTATGTTCTGGTCTTGTAGAGCTGTTCGCGGAGAGTCAGGATTTGGTAATTCTTGGTGGTGGACTTGCTGAGCAGTCAGCTAAGTAACTCAGAAAGAGTGAGACAACAGACTGAACCGTGTTGGTTTCTCTGATCTATCGCAGTAAAGACCGCTCGTTGTGCACTGTCCACATATGGGAAGTGCCTGATTGCCTGCTATACGCATCAGAACCGGTCTTGGAAATAGCGTCACTCTTACACTTCAGCTTGCGACGACGGCAAGTATTGCTTCATCCATGTTAGCTGAGAGATGCTTTCTCTAGGGAATTAAGCTTACCAAATTCCTTTCTTAGTTGGACGTGGCATCTTCACATCAGATCCGAGTCATGAGTTGGAAATGTTATTGGATGGAGGAGGCAAGTGGATGTTGATTATAATTATTGGGGTCATTCCATGATTGTGGGGATTGCTTCGACTCAACGTGCGTACAGTACAATGCAATAAGCGATTTGAGTCAACGTCCCCGGGCTCAAGCAACAACAAATTAACTTAGTATGCAAATTGATCTTCATATCATTTCACGAATTCTGGTACTCTCAAGTATTGGATGGCTACAGGCAGCAAGAAACCTTAGGATCTCAATATTAAATAATAAAAGGATTTAGGTAAATTATCCTAAACTTAGGGCGGTCTTTGGTGAATTTAGTATATCCATCATCTCTACTCACGGCCGGAACTTCCTTGCTCCCAGAGAAATCATAATTGCCAAATCTATTATCTGAATGACGCTCACCTCATCACGGACCGCAAATAACCATTCCCAAAGGCCGTGTGAATCCAATCATTAAACAAGAGTCTAGGCTATCTAACAAACTATCGCCATGTTTTCAAAACAATCTAGTCATCTATAGAAGTGAATCACAAACGGCAACATTCAACAGGGTTCTCAACATCCCGTCTGCAATAACACGACGACTCGATAGGCACATCCACAAAAGCCATAGCCGTCTTAAGCTGCTGCTTTACGATCCGCGCCTCGCCGTCAAGTCCCAGCTTCACTGCACACTCGTGATAGCCGTGGAGGGCCCAGACATTGTTAGGGTGGTGCCTGGCCCTGAATAGCTTGTTATTCAAACCGAGGTCGGTGCGATATACTTCCGCAGCTTCTTCGATGCGGCCTTGTTCCATGAGGAGAGCGGCGTACGCATGACGGGCGGGTTGCATCCATGCCCATGGCTCAGCGTATCGCAGACCATCATCGAGATCGATTGACTTTCGAAGATGCTCAAAGGCAAGCTCAATGTTGCCCCGTCGGTACTCAAGTTCGCCATCGAGCATGGCTTCAGCCACAGCCAGGACATCAAGGCACTTATTAGGGTATTGTGTACGAGTCGGGGGCACACGAGCTTTGGCAGCAATGAAGAGTTCTCGCTGCTTAGCTGACTCTTCAACATTTCCCAGCGCCGCATAAGCAACACCCTTTGCATAGTGAATCGTCGCGGTGGTCACGCAGAGCAGTTCCTGGTCCGTGGGAAGTGGCATGTCAACGATTTCCTCCCATTTTCCAAACCGGATCAGAATATGTGGACGAACTGATCTAAAAGTCTCCAGCCAATCCGCCATCGGGGGCGACTCGATTCGTAGATCTTGGTCTGGAATAGCCACTTCCATTTGGTTCACTGCCTTGATCGAGACACCGTACTGGCCAGCAAACATGGCGGCGTAGATGAGTGAGTGGTAGTCGTGCATGCGGTATATGGTGTAGAAGTCGCCACCACCCCGAAGGGATACAAATTTCTCGTCAGCTATGACAGCCTTTGCATTGGCAGAAATGGCACGCCGATAGTCTCCGATGAGTAAGTCGAGATGCGAAGGCATATGAGCTAGGTGGCCTGCTTCATTCGCCAATCTGCGAAGATGTTCGGCTGCAAGAAGACCCTTTTCCGGCTCGGTCGACATCTCGGTAACGTGAATGTAGGCGTGCAAGAGTCCGATATGCTCATACCCGCCCCCTTGAGCTATACCTCTTTCGAGAACTTCTTGAATCTCGACGACCTCAGAACCAGGTGCAGGCTTCCCTGTTCGGACGTCCCATAGAGCCCAGGGTGTGAGATTCATGAGTGAATCGGCGTACAGGGTTGCGATATCGAGATCGTCTTTGAACTCTTCATAAACAGGTTTCATGGCTTCCGCGTAGGCACTGTTCCAACTCCTGGCATGATTTGTGTCGTTCTCATCTTTAGGATAGCGATGTCGAATGGCACCAGCAAGGGCTCGTTCAACGGGGCTCGCTTTTGAGGCTAGAGCTTCAGCATTTTTGCAGGCTTCAAGCCCTTTCAAAGTGGTGTGCTTGAGATCGTTACGGTCGAATGCTTTCCACGGCTTGTTGTAGTTGGGACCAAGAGCAAAGGCAAGGCCCCAATATGCGAGGCAACACTCGGGGTCGATTTCAATGGCCCTTGCAAAACAGCGTTCTCCTTCGGCATGATTGAAGGCGTAGCACCAAACGATGCCATCTTCGACCCATCTTTTGGCCTCTGGCTTAGTGGTAGTAACGTCACGAGTGAAGGGCGGGAGAATAAACTCTTGGCCGTGAGAGTCATCTGACTTGTGCGTAGACTGTGATGGCCCCATCTTGAATAAGCCGAGAAGTATAAAATGAGGCGTGGCTGTCAATAGTTAAAGACCTTTGTAACTTAAAAAAGACGTGTTTAGATTGATGTGGATGTTGATGGTTGCTGCTGGTCCTCGGGAGATCGCCCTAATAACTTGCGGAGTAGCTGAGAATGCCCCACTCTTGACTTGTACCACGTCAAATCAGCAATCAGTAACGTGCGTGTCAATGGCCGAATACGGAGTATAAAACTAATGCTTAGATATTAATAAGGTCGTGGTAATTAAGAATAAAAGAAGAAATCTTGTCGAGAACCAGCTTGAAGAAGGATGGAAGAATCTGAGATAAGACATCCTGCCCCTGTAAGCCAATCTCCAGAGAAACAGCCACTACGGAGTCTCCGTAATATATATATATATATGATCCATACACCGCCGTCCGTTGTAAACTCATGTGATGCAGATATAGGATAGTTATAATAAGTTAGTATGTGGAATTTAGGGTTTTTAGATCGAAATCATACTAAACTCATCTAATATAGTCTAGTCTAATTCTTTCATTCATTTAAGATCAAGGCTATGTATGTGCTTATATGGTAGCAGCAGATTTGGATGAGCTTAAGCTCGACAGCCAAGCCGTGTTAGTGGCTATGGTCAGCATATATCTCGCGCAGTACTTGTCTCTTTGTTGAAACCCAATATCGATACTTTGCCGTTGATAAAGCCAACTTGAACAGAATGAAGCGATTCTGCTGCTGTGGCGTGTTAAGCCTGTATTCAATTCCACGTGTGACAGGTTATGAAAACTCTAAGCAACCACCGACAAGTTATACATATCTACCATTTCCCCTGTTTCTCATAATATTAGGCTCGAGTCAGTCGACTTGGCCATCAAATATAAACATGAGCAGTTCCATACACCGCCGCTATAAGCTTATGTGATGCAGATATTGGGTGTATGACTTGGGCTTGTTTGGGTGCAAGATTTATCAGGCTTTTTCAGGCTACATTTACACTCATCGATTTCTTGAAACTGTTGCCTTTTAGTTTCTTTCATTCCTAGCCAAGCTTTTGTATCTGTCCCGAGGTTTCCCAAGGCTTCAACGACCCCTACCTGCCTTGCCTAAGGTAGTGCTAAGGTAAGGTAGACACTGATTGGTACCTTGGCCCATCATTGCTTCCAGTGAGCTTGGGACTGAGGAAGTTCATCACTCGCCATGGGATCCATCAATGGTAGGTTATGCAAAATCAAAAGGCAGGAATAAAGGGACTCATGTACTTCTTGAGGTCATTGATCTTCATGGGGAAAAAGGAGGGATATACTCTAGCAAGCAGGGAGTTTTGACCCAAGTAATGAGGAAGAGGTCCCCAAAATGATGGAAACTATCAAATCCTTTCTGGAGATATCTATACAATCAAGACTGGTTATAAAAGCTCAGTACACCGACACCACTTGAAATACAGTGTACCTAGCTCTGAATACCTCCAGACAATTTGATGACAAGTTTTTTGTAAGAGCCAGGAGCAGAACATGAGGTACCACAAGAACTGCTCATAGTCCTTTCCTAGTTATATCAAAATGATTCAGGTCCTTGCTCTCGGAGTCCCTGAACTCCTTCCAAAGTGAGTGTTCTTTCCAATATTCTCTCGGAAGGAGTAGAAGAGAATGCTGTCGTGTTTATATCTTCCTCTGGACTCTTCTTGATATCCCTTCCTTTCTTCTTCTTCTTCTTCTTCTTCTTCTTTCTCATCTCTCTCAGTCCCCCAAACTCATCACCAGCACCAGCAGCCCCTGCAGTCCCATTAGCGCACATTTCCGCATCAGCAGCCCTACCAACAACCACAGATGTACCCTTCTTTCCATCCTCGGCCAAGCCAGCAACATTACCCTCGTAATACAGGAGGTTACCAGTCATTTCAACCCTATATGGACTTGCTTTCTCTTCCTGCAGAGATTATTGATAGGATCTGCAAACTCCTCTGCACTCACTGTCAGACGGAGCCCCTTTCTCACTTCCGGTACAAAGAAGCCCTTACCACATCTTGTTCAAGCCAAGTCTGGTAATACGATACCGAAGGCGCCAAAGCCCTCGTCAATCTATCCGAGACATGTCAAGCGCTGAACACATTCACTCTGCCCCATCGCTATCACCGTATCGAACTCAAGAGCGACATCCTCTATACCAAGGAATTTATCGCACATATCAGAGGTCGTGGGCATAATGCCCTCAAACATGTTCGCAGTCTCAGCTTGGCCTATACAAAGGCAATGGACGACTGTTACAATAAATTGCCGGGTGTCCAAAAACACCGTTTCACTTTTTACAGTATGGTGTTGCGTCATGTGCCAAAGATCCAGCTTCTGCACATAAGCCTCAGCTTGGAGCATAAAATCAAGATCCCCAGACGAACAACGCTAGAGTCACTGCGGTATCTACATATTGAGAGTTCTGACAACGAGTCACAACACAGCACCCGCCGCCTACAGATCTATGAGTTGCTCCGACAGGCACCCAAGATCGACACACTGGTCATCCAAGTCGCCAGGTTGTCCATGCCGGCAGATTTGCTGGGACTTGAAAATGACAAATGTCTCAAACTTATCAACACCTTTGTTAGCCCGAGGTTCCTTACAATGATTCTCAATACGTGCCCCCAGCTTGAATCATTCATATTCAGCTATTTCGCAAGGGAGAGCATCTGGTCTATTACACCCAAAACGCTGCCGCAAGTACTTTCTGTACGACAGGAAACGCTGCGGTATCTTGAATTTTACTGGAAGCCGGATCCTGTAGATGACAGCGGAATTGAGATCGTGGGCTCTTTCAAGGACCTGACCAACCTTGAGACGCTGGTCCTATGCGGTCCAGGGTTCCGCTTTGAAAAGGCTGAGAACAAGAAGACGCTGAAGACATGTCTTGTCAACCTCCTGCCACAATCAATCCGCAGCGTCACCATTGATTAGGAGAGTATGAGCCTCCATGAACCGATTTTCACACTGGGTGAGGCGGTAAAGCAGGGCTCGTTTCCGATTCTGAAGGAGGTCCGATGCTATAATTGGGTGTTGGGGCATTTGATGGATTCGGCGTTTGAGAAGACATCCGCAGGTGGTTCATCTATAACTCGACAGGATCTCGATGATTGGCGCGACAGGTGCAAATACTCACTTGGTCTACTATCGCAGCTGAACAGTACATATAACGCATCGTTCAGTGCAAAGCACTGGGGGCTTTTTGAACGAGAAAGAAGTTAGGACTAGAAGTAGGTCGTGGTTAATTCACTGGCAGCCTAATATATCTGAAGTGATTCTGAGCTACTCCATTAGTCAAGAACGAATGATTTGCCAAGTATCTGTTACCGTTCTCTGCATCTTCCTAGCGATACACATATAGTCACAGCTCTTCAGCAACAGCCGCCGAGTCTGACCTCCGTAGCCGTGATTTTATCGGTATCTGAAGCAATTTTACTATTTTCTTCCTTGTGGCTTCTTGTGTCACTTTAAGGCTGTGCAATCTAGCAAACATGATATCTCAGCTGTATAGGCTATCTCATCATTCACGCGTCAGGACTAATTGTCGCATCACTATTTCTTTGCTTGTGTAACCTTCACTCGTATAAATCCTCAGAAGCCCACCAACTCTTGTCTCATTTTTCTTTCTCCCTCATGCACCTCGAATTCAGCTCAACTCATCATGATCAAGCCTGCCCTCGATCACCTGCCCCCAGAGATTCTGGCCGGCATATGCTGGCATCTCTGCAGCCACTGCACAAATGACGATCTGAGTCACTATCCCCAGCCAAACTCACTCGCAACTCCTGATCCTGGAAAGCTATGGGAGGAGCCATCAGCTGAGATTACCACCAGCCTTCTGGGCCTTGCACGCACCTGTCGGGTCCTGAACAACGCTGCGACGCCATACATCTACCACAACATCGACGCAAAAGGATGGCCAGAGGAGAAGATCACGGAATTTCTGAGGGATCGCCGCCAGCTACAGAAGAGATATTCCATCCGGCGCCTGACTTATGAGCTCGACCCGTTTCCCTTGCACACGCTGCTATGCAGAATGCCTGGTCTCCAGCTACTCTCTTTGGTAGACCGTGGCTCCTTCGGTCAGACACTCGCAAGCAAAACCCAGAAAAAGCTGCATGATCTGCGATATCTGCACCTCGAAAGTACACATTCAACGTCCACCCGTGACCTAAGCACACTGGACAACTTGTTCGAAATGGCACCCAATATCAAGACAATTGTCATCAAGTCCGGTCTTCTCGAGTGGAAAGAGAACCCACACGACTCTCTTAACGTGCCGCTCGCAAACCTCACTTGTCTGAAGTTCTTCAACGTGAGCGTCGACCTGAAAATTCTAGAAGGGATCCTCGGCAAGTGTGGCCCTCTTGAGTCATTCATATACATATACTAGCGAGGGGAGTCTGTAAGACCCGCGATCCTCCCGTTCGCACTCAGTAAGTCCTCTTCGACCTCCTTGCTTTACCTAGAATGCTGCTGGCACTCAATAGATGGGGCACCTTTGTCTGATATCTTCACTCCTCTGTTCGCTCAAGACGTTTGAAAGACTACGGACTTTAGTTCTCGGTGGGGGTTCCCTTTCTATTGGAGTATTCGGTGGGGATACCTTTCATGTAAAGGAACTTGATCCGACAAGTCTAATCGAGCTTCTGCCCCCTTCTATTGTCGAGGTTCGGATCGACTCGAAACACCTCCACAAGGACATGTACAAGCCTATGGTAGCATTATGCCAGGCAAAACAAGCTGGGTCATTCCTAGAATTTCGGTCCTTCTTGCAGAGCAACCTCGATATTTCCCAAGTTCCTTACACGTTGGGGGACATCAGCCAACTATCTGAGAGATACGGGGTCTCGTTCAAACAAGAGGCTAGTTCTGTATTCCCACCTCCTGAGGCCCATCCTCGGAGGATCGGTTTTCGGATGGGTTGCCTGCGTAGGCCCTTGGTGCCGACACTGGATCAGGACTCACCGTAGACTTTTAGTCTGGTTGCTTTTTGGATAGTCTGTCAAGGTGGGATGATTTACGCCCTGGTATGAAAGAGCACAATGGGGTCATCATGTCATGTAACTCAGTATCAATGTTACCAGAATCTACGATAGCAATACAGTCCATGCGCTACAGCATCTTACGCTTAGAGACTTGGTTTCATAGCTTCTTTTCGCTCTCCTTACATTGTTCCGAGATAAAGTCGTGCAATTGAAGATTGGCGAATCAGTGAGTATATTCTAACTCAATTAGTTCTCACCTCTTGTGTGACTCATTCACAATCCTTCGGCGCTAAGCTATCCGCGCATATACGAGCCTCATCCAGAACATCCTGCCAAAAAACTTACATTTTTCTGATAGTGTGTGTTGAAAGAAGACACAATCCCAAGATTACTCTCGATAGCCCAGCACATCACCATTTGCGAACCACAATGGAGGTAGCTCCGCACTTCATCAAGGCAGAGAACCTCACCGACGTCAAAACCGCCGGCGAAGGTCTCGAATGCCTCGTTTATAAAGCAAGCTCGCCAGCGTATGGCCCAGTCGTTCTCAGAGTGCCCAGAGTCAAGGTCTACCAAAACGCCAATGACCCGAACACCAACGCAAGTGATCTCATTCAACAAGAGATGAAGATATACAAGCTTCTAGAAAACGCACCCGTACCTGTACCCAAAGCATACAAGTACCTTGAAGACGATGGTTATCCAGCGATGCTGTGCGAGTTCGTGGACAACGATGGAACAGAGATCACGTTTGAGGAAATGGGACGTATAGCGGCGATGATACACTCAACGCCATTGTCGGATCCAGCTATGAAGACAGTTGCTTTTGAAACAGAAGACGTGTTCTCAACGATTGAACAAAGACTCAAAAGACGTTTCTCGGTGCTGTCGCGAACAGTCCCAGAAGCTTCCAGCTGGATAACAAACTGGGATCACATCCACACCATCCTCGAAGGCCTCAAGCGCTTCCCTTCAAGTCTATTGCACATGGACTTTCGCGACGTCAACCTTCGTCACATAGATGGAAGAATAAGCGCTGTCATCGATTGGACCAACGCTCTCATCGGCCCAGCAGCTGCTGACATCTTTCGCACGCTGGAGTTCAGTCAACTTGACGAGAGCTTCGTCAAAGGGTACACTAAGATGACTGCCTGGCCTGATGTAACATCTGAGGAAGATTATTTGCTAAGGCTTGATGCTGCGCTTGTGCTGGCGCTGGTGTTCACATCAGAGGCGCCTGATGCTGAGAGGGCAGAAGTTGCGGTCGCGAGGGTGAGGGAACTCTCAAAGAGCCTAGTGGGAGCTAGGTCGCACGAATAAAATAAAATTTTGTTGAATATTAAGGGGTTATATATGCATAATGCAAAACCAATGAGCTTTCAACGAGTTAATGGTATGGGTTGGCGTGGTGGAATGGACTAGCTGCATAGAAAGGCGTTAACTCAACTTACGCGAGCAATTAAACTGTTTTGTTACTGTATTCAGGTTAATTGAAGAAACACCTTCATTACTGATGTGCTATATATCCCCAAAGGGCGCCGAAACCGCTTCTGGTTAAGAGCACGTGTCTTGTCTAGCTGAAGTCTTGTTGAGACCATCCGTACTTAAGCCTGGCCCCAACAACAGCACTTTTGACGTTCAACAGACATCGCGCAGCTTCACAAGCATCGTGAAGAAAAGTATTCTTAGATATTGTATTAGTCTATTGTCATAAAGATGTATATATATGCAGTCTATCTTCCGCCCCAATGCACCAACTTATCATGGCACTTATCCCAGCCCTCAAAGTACGGCTTTCTCCTCTCATCACCCGCGCCTCCAGCCCTCGCAAGATACTCCAGCACCATATTTCCCCAAAGCCAACTCGCAGGTCCCTTGCCCGGATGCGTCTGATCCTTATACAGCATCGACAACGACGAGATCAGGCGTCCCCACTCAAACACCTCATGGCCCGCCTTCTCCGCCGTCGCACGCGCAATTCGTTCAAGATCATAAATGCTCGCATCTCTAGCGTCGCTTTCACGATGCATAGTCATCGCGCGGAACATCACAGGCGCGTCTCCAAATTCAGTATGTATTCTCTCAACAAACGTGCGGATTCGAGCAGCGACGAAGCGGATTTCTTGCCAGACTAGTTGGCGAACGCGTGTTCCCATGGGATACACGTCTTTCTCGTGGTTAGCTTCACCAGCTTCCCAGAAAGCGCGCTGGTCCCAGAGGCCGTTTTGCCAGAGGATTAGATCAGGGTGGCCATTTGGACCGCGGACTTGGTCGTGGAGGGGAGTCCAGTATTTATCCCATCGTTCTTCGAGGGAGATTTCTTCCATGTCGTCCATCCACCACCAATCGGGACGGTATGTCATACTGCCGGCGAAGTGCCAGTGGTGGAATGTCAAGTTAAACTCGGGAATATCGCAGGAGGCGATGGTGTGTGGCTTGGGTTGCTTCATGCCGCGCTTGAACTCGCCGCAGAAGAATTGCATCATGAATCGATCGACTGAATCGCTGAAGAGGATGATGCGACGACCCCAGAGCCAGCCGAAGCCGCCGTCATCCTTCATCTCAGCAAACGCCTGAACGCCGGTTTCACCGTTGGCGTTTATCGCCTTCTTTCGTCGGTTACTCTCAGCAATTGCCTCAGCAAGCCATTGTCGCGGTGTAGAAGCAAGTTGGACGAATTCTTCTTCAGGTTCCGTCGCATTAAAGATAACATCTCCAGCAGCAGGATATACAGCATAATCGGGCGCATCCGCATCAAGCAGATCATCTGTAAAGGGAATCCATTGTGTCTTCTTATACTGATCGGTACCGTTTATATCAGCAGGAATATAAAGATAGCCCGGTCTTCGATACGGATCCTCGCAGTTCAACTCTTGAACCTCAGGTGTAGAGTTGTTGGGGGCGGTGTTGTTCTGTGGTGGTCTGTAGTAAAGTTAAACAATCGTTAGCGCAAGCCAAGAGCAATGCCAAGTTTTTTCGCGCGATGTCATCAAATTCCGGGGGAATCCAACGGTCGGCGAGACTAAGAGATTTTGACGTACGGATACGAGAAAGCACTATCCCAATACTCTTCTGCTTTGTTGTGTGCGTACACCCACGGAACTTCTAATGATTCTTGGAAAAAAGTAAAGACGACGATGAAAAAAGAGAGAATGGCTGCGATGGTAACGCCCGTCATCAATGGAGACCGCGACATTGTAGATATCATCATCAAGACGACGTTCTTTAAAAGGAAAAATTACAAAAAAGAGTGGCTAAGACAACACGGAACAAACAAGAAAAGAGGGAAGTAACATCAATTGAACAAACTGGGATCGTACTCTATAAAACTCACGCTCCTTATCCCAAACACTCTCCATCTCCGATGCCATCGCTCCAGAAAAAACCAAGTGTAGAGTGTTGATCATTCTCCACTACCCCTTAATAACCTCCTACATGATTTGATGTCGGAGTGTATAAGAAACAAGGAATAAGGTCCGACGCGTAACAGAAGCGGCAGTTATTGCACGGGATTATTTAACTTCTGACACTGGGCACATGGGTCCCTTGGTTTCAGCCTGTGGGTTCGCACGTATCAGATGCGAATAAGCCTGAGGCGATCGCAATGAGTGCGGTTCCACTGGATGATGAAAGATTGTCACTGCGGCTGAGGGTGATTCATCTAAAGTGATGGTCGACCTATGATGATGAGTCATGCGAGATTTGTTCTACAAGATGAAGTTGATGGATTTGAGATTATTGAGTGATGCGTTGGTTATTGGAAGAGTGGGTGAGTTGAAGAAGCTAATTTAAGCTTACCGATCTTTAAAACGCCTCGGTTCTAGAATCATGCATAAAAGCAACGCCACTGCCAAGATGAGCTTGGCAACTCTAAACTGTGTGTCAAACAGTGAAGCCAGACATTTGGGAACCAAAGCAGCTGAAAATAGCATTCCTTGCACAAATGGTTGCCAAGTTAATTGAAACATTGATCAGAAGGGTGGGTGGGTTGAAACACGGGATAAAAAGACAAAAGACGAATTGTGGAAAAATGACAAAAGAATCGACCACGCCAGGAGTCGAACCTGGAATCTCTAGAGATTTCTCGATTTGCTCGAAAGCCGAAATCTAGCGCCTTAGCCATTAGGCCACGCGGCCCGATTGTGTTTGTTGAAGGACTAGGGTGTCAGCGGTGTCCATGAATGGAGCCGGCATCCGAACGCACGATTGAACAAGGCGGATCTTAATCGTGCGTTCGGATCATAGTTGGGCTGTCGTGAGGCTGGATCTACGGTCTTGTTTTGCATTGAGATTGTGTTGACGTGGCTGTGCACTGAGTTTCTCGGATACATTGCTCGTTTCACATGCCTCGACTCAAAAAGCATAGACAGTGAAGAAGTTGCTGGTGCTTAAGCTCAACAGGAATATAGCAAATGCCGCTGTATGACTACATGCATAAAGAACTCAATACAGATTCTGTATTGAAATCCCATATCTAATATTCTGATCCTCCATATGCGTCCAGCCTTACCTTCGCTCACCCTTCACGCTCTAAACGTTTCTAGGGTCACCGATTACCCTGAACTGAACTCAAAAACGTCAGCACTACAGCAGCACCGGTCGGCTCGGGCGGTATGGATTGTCTTGGATATCGGTAGTATTTCTGACTGCGATTGCATCTTCAACTCGAGTCGTAACGCGATGTGATGAGATGGTTGTGTGATAAGACTTGGCTGTCATGGCGTCTTGTGAAGATCCAATGTGTTGACAGGCGAGGTTTGTTCTATCTGGCGATGGACCGCAACACCACCATTTCATTGCTCGATCAATGAAGAAACTTCACCTCAAGACACTATATAATATGTAAATCTCATCTCTTTCATAGTGCTTCATCTTAACCCAAGTCAACGCATTTCTTTGCCGTTTATCAACGAAGCTTAGTTGATCCTTCAAAGCAAACCCCGACTTCCGAACCTCTCCCTCCACAATCCCCCCCGGCCCATCGCCTCTTCATAGAGAGCAATTGCGTCAGGAACAGCTCGATGGCAGCATTGCCGCGCCCGATGGCACAATGCGCCAGACCCAACCAATCACCACACCCACACAGCACGCAATTCCGAGCCTTGCCCCTCTGGGGTCAAGTGAGGGGCTGATGATGGTGGGGGGGGGACACCCTTTTTAGTGAGGGGTGCTGTATCTATATCGCGATACTTCCTTTTTTTGGCGGGGTTGTCATGATGGGCCTTATGAACTTCATTAAGAGGGTTAGAGGCATTATGACTGGGATAGCTTGAGTAACTAAGTAATTTTATAGTTGAAAGAAGTAAATATGTGTTAGTTACTCGAGAATAGAGTGCATGAGGAATGGAATATTCAGGGTCTGAGGGGTTACCGTTGCAACGCCAACACCATCATCCGAGCCCCCAAGCTTGGCTTTCCAATCACCAATATCATTACCCTCGTGGCGTATTCAACCCAGATCGTCCGTCATCTTAGCTTAATAACGCAAGCCTCTTCCCAATCTGCCCTGCTCCAACAAGGTGCAACCTAAGCTAAGCCAAGCTCCCTCCCAAGAAACCACATCTCCCTATATAATCCCCCCCTCTCCACCCCTCCCTCCAAGCAAACACCTTCCCCTCTTCATATTTCTTCTCATAATCACTCAACAACAACAACAACAAAAATGTCTGCTCCCGCTCCTCTTCGTCTGGGCTCTATCGCCCCCAACTTCCAGGCCGAGACCACAAAGGGCAAGATTGACTTCCACGAGTTCATCGGCGACAACTGGGTCATTCTCTTCTCTCACCCCGAGGACTACACTCCCGTCTGCACCACTGAGCTCGGTGCCTTTGCTAAGCTTCAGCCTGAGTTCACCAAGCGTGGTGTTAAGCTGATTGGTCTCTCTGCCAACACCATTGAGTCCCATGAGGGATGGATCAAGGATATTGGTGAGGTTACTGGCGGCAACGTCGAGTTCCCCATCATTGGCGACAAGCAGCGCCAGGTTTCTCTCCTCTACGACATGTAGGTTTACACACCCATTGAGATGTGATCATAAGCAGAGCTGACTATGTTCAGGATCGACCAGCAGGATGCTACCAACGTCGATGAGAAGGGCATCGCCTTCACCATCCGATCCGTCTTCATCATCGACCCCAAGAAGACCATCCGCACCATCTTCTCCTACCCCGCCTCCACCGGCCGCAACGCCGCCGAGGTCCTCCGCGTCATCGACTCCCTCCAGACCGGTGACAAGTACCGCATCACCACCCCTATCAACTGGGTCCCCGGTGAGGACGTCATCGTCCACCCCTCCGTCAAGAACGAGGAAGCCAAGACCCTCTTCCCCGAGTTCCGCATCGTCAAGCCTTACCTCCGATTCACCCCTCTCCCCAAGGAGAAGGTTCTTCCCCCTCAGTAAATTTACCCAGTTGCGAAAGGAAAAAAAGCGGTTTAATATTATGATACCTTTGCAGATGAGCGCAAAATAGGACGGGGATTAGTACGCCATGAGATTGAGGTCTTGTGATGGAACGATCGGTCCGGAATGGATTAGTCTAGATTTGGGCCATTTGTGATAGCTCTGAGATGAAATAAATGAAGAAATGATCAAACTATTTGAAACCTTGAGTGTGAAGTCATGAGAACTCTCGTTCATTGCTGACACGTCCCTCATGCGACGAGGTTATTTCTGATCGCAGGGTTTCGGGCCATCGGCCACCGATACCGGCGTCAAGCTTTCAGGGTCCACACAAGCTTGTGAATCCATCATAACTTCGGCGGAGCAAGAAAGTCGGGCTGAGTATCATGACTTCAAGGAAGCGATTGTTCATCAAGCATGTAACTTTTGAAGTGGTGTGTAAGCTTCGGATCTTGAGCTTTGCGGCCGTTGTCCCTAATTACTTATCCTGCGTACACGATATCCATGAGCTGTAACTGAAGGTGATGCATAAGGAACGTTGGTACGTTTACAGCTCTGTCAGTTTATTCTCAATGTGAAGGTATATGAACTCGTGTATCTACCGCGAACGGAAGCGTTATCTCGTTGTACTATGCTAGGATCACCAACTCGCAAGGTTCTATTTCATCTTTTTGCCCCGGTGTTTTAAGCTCACTTCTTCACAAACTCAATCTTCCTCGCCAGCCAACATCCAATCGTCACTCCAGTAACATCGCCCTTCTCGTCTCGATGGAATACGAGAGTCCAGTCCCCGGGAGGCTTCGCATCCATACCTCTCGGGTTCGCAAGGGCCCAGACATCCCCTCCAAGATATCTCATGAACTGAGCTGGGCTATGACCTAAGAAACCCTCAAACGTGCCGAACATGAGTCCACCTTGGTCCACGCAGTGGAATGTTGAGCCAATTTCTTCAGAGTAAAAGTCCCCTGTGAAAACTGAGTTGTCAACAGGTGTATCGCCAATCTTGAGGCGCTTTGCGTTTAGGGTTCTGTTCTCCTTCAGGCGGTGAATGCGAAGATTGTCCCCATCGACGATAGCTACCATCGCACGAGATTCTCCGCGTTCAGGGTCCGTCAGATTGACGGGCTCAGCATAGTTGGCGTAATTTACCACGATCTGTCCCTTTTTACCATTCTTAATCGTGACAGCCAATTGAGTGCAATCGTCAAGATAGATGCCAGGCCAAGCAGGTGATGCATCAACAAGTGTAGGTGGTGGAGGCTTCTGAAGAGCCAAAGTAGTCTGGATGATATGTTCGACAAGTGTAGCAGCATCAGCTTCGTGATTGAACATTGCCACAACTGAAAGACGCTCTTCTGGGACATGAGCTCGATAAAGTCTGAAACCACGAAGAGCGCCGCCGTGACCAATTCCAAATACGCTGCCATACTGACTGTGACCAAGACCTTGGGAGTATATCGAAGGAACACCGTCTGTGAAAGACGTAGGCTTGAAGATTGCGCGGTACCAGCTGGTGGGATCGAACAGGCTGCGATCGAGGAACGACTCGTAAGCGATCATGTCGCCGAGTGAAGCGATGATACCTGCATCGCCAGCCCATTCGATGCGGTTCTCCGCAGGGATATAACCTCTGTCCTCATCGCCCTCGTATCCAACGCAAGGCGGGGGAAGTTTCGCCGTGTCTGCACCGAGCTGAGCAGTCTTCATACCGGCCGGTCCAAAGATGCGTGCATTGAGGAGATCTGAGAGCGACTCCCCGGTAGTAGCTTCGACGACTCGCGCTACAATGTTGAAGTTGGTGTTGCAGTAAGAGTACTCCGTTCCGGGTGTGAAATGGGTCGACTTGATCGTTTTCAACACCTTCTCATTGTGCTCAGCAATAGAGTAAGGATCCTCAGGCTTCGCACCCCAGAGTAAAGTTATAGCCCAGTAATCGCGGATGCCAGATCGATTGTTGCACAAATGATCGATCTTCAACTCGCCTGTCTTGGCAAGCTCTGGAAGAATCTCTTTCAACTTCTCCTCAAACTGCTTCTTCACATTTCCATTCTCCGCCAACTTCGGCGTGGGGTTCTTTTCCAGATCTGCAACCAATCCGCAGAGCATCTGTTTTGAGATGGAGCATATGGGAATCAGCGTATCATCCGTCATGGGGATTCTGCGGTTGAAGTCGGCGTATCCCCAGACGCGCTGATCAACAAGGGCTCCATCTGTGAGGACGGCGACAGCACCACCTGGACCGCGGATGCGGGCTGGGACCGACTTTAGGATATCTTGGACTATTTCCTTGGATACGGGCATTTTGTGATGATGTTGTTGATGATGAGTGCGGGGTTGAAATTGAGTGAGACCACATTATACGGGAGCCAGTGTCGTAATTGGCAGGTGGGACAACATGCACTTTGATAACACAGCAACTACGAGGCTCATCATGGTAGGTACCTTGGATAGCATCACGACCACCAAACATCGAATTATCATCACCTTCTTCTTGACGAGAGTGTAGGATCTCGATGCAGTTGCCTCGTGAACTTGTTTGCTCAATTGCTAGGTCTGGACTGAGCTAACCTGTAGCTGTCAGATGTCATACTTGCTGCGACAACCCACCCAGTCTTGTTTGCTACTTCATCTCGCATCCTCGCACGAGGCACAAATAATCGTATGAATTAGAGCTTGAGATTGACCTACAAGCATGAAACTCCAAACCGAGAAAGCCACAGCTGACGCGGAGCTTCGTGGAGCCGCCGATAAGCATAAAGATCGTCAATCAGCCAAGTAACATCAACGGTATGCATGCACTACGTGCCAAGGAAATAAGTCATCAATTATATGATCTAATACAAGAAACAAACCAAATCCCTGCTATGGAGTAAGCTTCCTTCGAGGAGCCTACAGTTAACAACTGACCCAGCCCAATATGGCCCAAGTCCCATGGCCTCAGTTCCTCGTCATGGCTACGACTCTTGCTTTATCAACGTAGGATTCACTACCCCGAAACAAAGTAAATATTGAATTTATGGAATTTGTCTGCAGCTCGGAAGAGCTGTTCTGATTTGCTACAAGACTGTTCGTTGAAGACAGCAAGAGCCCTTGGTGGTTACCTCATATAGACAACGCAGACCGAGCATCAGAACTCAAGTCACCAGTAGACAAAAACTCCAGCTTGAATATTAGTCTGCTTTCAGTGCTTCAAATTTAGCCAAAGACTGTATATCGCGTGCCTAGAAACATGAGAGTCGGTTCGTGTTGTATCCTTGTCGTCTTGCTTGACCATAATAGCATGGCATAAGCAGCCACAACTACCACATTCAAGTCACATAACACACATTATGGATCTAGGTTATTAGATACTGAAACTGAATATTATAGCGAACATAGTTAGTTAGATTCCTCTTGTCGACTGTGCCTGGTCGCAAGTTAGCCACTGTCCAGACCAACATCTCCACGGATTCGGATCTGGTGCCTCGGGCTAGGCCTAAAAAACAAACTTCCGAAATAGGGTAGAACCGTCATGGCGGCAGCATGATGATGATCTATGGGGAGACTCGAAGCTTTCGAGTCAAGGTCCCGCTGGTGACATGCTGTTCCGTCTGCACCTAGCATTGGTAACATCGTCATCTCAAGGTATGTCTTTGTTATACGACCAGGGAAAAGAGCCCAGTCGTCTGAAAAGGTTATATTTAGAGAAAATCATGGACTAAGGCATGGGCCTTAGTGATATGTTAGGAAGGAGAGACGGGTTTCGCGATGACTGTGAACGACTTCAAGGCTGGTGGATCACTAATCACCAGCCCAGAATACCCTCAACGGACGCCGTTGGAATGCCGCGCTCTTGTATCCCCGCATTGAACTCTATCTGAATCTACGGCCCGAGAACGTTGATTAATCTCAATCGTAGCAACTGTGGCCCCTCATGTTGTCATTCACTGGCTTTTGATATATTGGTATGTTGCCTCACAACGATTGGATTGAGCACTAATGCAAGGCACGAAAGATCGTTCTTGAAGTTCAGTGAGGGAGCAGAAATCCCTCAGGGATGAGACGCCAACTGTGGTACCGGCAAAGAAATACAGTACGGCATATAGATGGGGAAAGCTTCGTAGACGCCCCGATAATAAACTCGGCTTTGAAGGAAGCGTTGTGGTTTTTGCTTCGCCCCGTCTAATGTCAGAGGGAACTTAATCCTGGATAGATCTTGGGCACAGAATGTCACTGGTTTCAAATTCGGGAGTGACCAAATAATAATAATTCATCCATTGATTTTATGCGCAATTGCCAATTTATGAACAAGCTAGACAAGCGGACAAAGTTGTCTCTTGCGCATGTTGGTTGGTGATGACATTTCACGAACCCAGCTATCTGGGTTCAAAACAGGGGACCCCATGTCGCTAAAAAGCCCAGCTCCTTCCACTAGCCTTCTAGGCGCTGTCAATTATTTTTTTAGGGGGCTCCGTCAATTAAACGCGGTTAGAACCTTGGGACCGAGGTGATGGTTCAGAATTGACCCATGACGATAATTCTCCTTTATGATGATTTTTAACATTAAGGGCGAAGCGATGACAAGCCGTTTCTATAAGACCCAGAGCTATAGTAATAAAATGTGCTTGTTATTATTACCAGGCATTCATTATGTCGATCCCAGTTCTCCCCCCTGAGCCGCGTGTTTGTGTTTGTGTCTCCATTAGTGCTCAGTCAGCAAAGGGCCCAGGGCAGTGGAGGACGGGAGGGTTGTGTTGGGCGATTCGCTTGCAAATGTGCCGCAGTTGGTCGATTATGCAGTCGCTGGAGTGAAGGGTATCATTGGTTGGTTCGTCCCAACTCAAAGCGCTTGAGCAGAATGTCATGTTACCTCGACTCCTGAATATCCATTTACCAACAGAAAGAAAAAGAGACGGAATCTCCCAAAGGGAAAAAATGAAAACATCTCCGCGGGAGTTTTTTTCAACGTGGTCTATCTGAAACATCCCCATCGAAACCCCTTTGTCGTCATAGTCGATCTCGTTCTCAAGGATTCGGTTCCAGAAGCTTTGTCGTGTCCCCTGTATCCGAAACCAAGCCTGTGCCAGGAGCTAATAAACTTTGGCCTAAGTTGACAACTGTCGACAGCCCCAATGGAAGGGATCCGCTTCCATTTTGTAGGGGACCATTACGAGGAGACATTGCTGAGGCTGCAGATGCAGATGCAGGAATTGAGCATCAAACAAACATAGAAACACTACGTGTATACAATCAAAAGATACGAAACAGAATATGCATATCTGCCAAGTATTATATGCTGTGCTCTATTCGCAGCGTCACATCAATCACTCCATAGGCCGCTCACTATCTTTTTGAACCCCTCTCCTCCTTAACTTTTGGTGTCCGTGCACTCAGCTGCCAAATGGACGTCCCCCTTGTCAACTCCAGTCTTTCCACCTTGACCTTAACACTGCATTGGTTCAATCCCCTTCATCACGACTTCAGGGCCTTTGTCCCTGGCATATGCCGGTCCAGTCACCAAGGAGGAAGAAAAAAAAAGAGACGGGAGAGAGACCATACATACTGTGCCGTGCGTGGTGCGTGCCACTCACTGCTCGCCTTGCATTGCATATCTGCAGGTGACTTGGTTACGGTTACGGTTACGTTTACGGCTTCTGATTCTGGACTGGACCGTTCTGTTTCTCCAACCTCCTGAACCCTACCGCTTCCCTATCGTACATCACCAGTTTTCTCTCTCTCTCCTTGCGACTCACACGAAATTAACGACTTAGCCTTGGCTTCCCAGCATCTACTGTACGTACGCCATCTTCTGTCTCCATCGTCTCCTCCTCTGTCCCTTGGCCTTTTCGTCTTCCCTGGCCTCCACCGCGTGGCCCTGCCCTTGTCCTATCCTGTCCTGTCTTGTCCGTCCCGCCCCGTCCCTGTCGTTCTTATCCTCCTTTGGTTGACCATCTCGGTCCTGTCTCCAGACGGAGCCTCTTCCCCCGCGACCAACAACCGCCACGACTCTATCCGCCCGCCCGCTACTCTCCTCGTTTAGTGCTCCTTGTATCTCGTTGACGTGACCTTGACGAACGCTTCAGTCCTTCCACGTTTTCTGATCAGCGTCCGGCTCCTCGCAATCCCCTCCCTGGCCCTGTCCATCTGGCCTGGCCCTGTCGTGAAGTGACCTCGGGACCCAGTCTTTGGCGGTGACGCCCCTGTTCTCTACTCACCGGATCGAACTCACGATCTCCAGCGCAACGTCTCGGGCGTTTCTATTGCCTTGGCTCCCGTTGTCTGTGGCCTGGGTCCTCGACTACTGCTGCTGCTGCTGCTGCTGCTTCTACTTCCTTTTTGGTCAGCCCTTTGTTCAAGCTCCTTTACTCCTCCCCGCCCATCTCAAACTGTTGCACTTCAATCGCCTCATGTTTCGCTATTCACGATCCTCAAGCAAAGCATCATGGTTGATTCTCCTGAACTAACAATCCGTCAGGATTCAGCAGGCGACGAACCTCCTTCTCGTTTCCCCGATCTCGTTAACGACGAAAAGCCGACCGGCCGATATACCCCCGATCTTCTTGCTGGCGTCTATCGAGGAATTCGAAAGCTACCTTCAGTCAAGCTCTCGAGAAGTCCTTCACGGTTGCACTTAAAGAGCTCATCCGGAAGTCTACACTCCGCTCATTCCTCCACCTCGAGTGCACCTCCCGCAAGCGAAGCACCTCCTCAGCATGCTCGAAACTTGACCCTTCAATATAGTCTGTCGAAGCCTCTACCGCGGTCGCCGCCGTATCAAGAATCTATACATCCCCAAGATTCGACCTCCCCCAATCTACCTAGTGTGCCAGAGGGGCAGATTCCTTCACCGAAGTTCTTCGATCCGTCACCTTCGACCTCACCCCTACCGACACCGCCCCCGAAGACAGAAAGTTTCTTTGATAGTCGATCAAGCACCATGGAGTCGAGCTCTGCGCCACCGCAACACCCATATGGCGCCCACGAAGCCAATAATAGTATGAGCAGTGTGTCGAGTGCCTCCAGATATGACTCGCAAGAGCAAAGCGACGGCCTGAAACCGAGAGGTACTGGATCAGCTTCTGCTGGTCCATCGCCCAATGTCGCTCAGCGGGCAACCCCTGTAGGCGGGCCTTCCAATGGCCCTTCAACACATTTGTCTGGTCTCATGTGCAATGTTCACCGAACGACTGGACGTGAGCCCCATGCCCTGGTCGGAGCTACAACTACCATCCTGGGCGACAAGCTCTATGTGTTTGGAGGCCGGATCCTGTCAAGAAGTCGACCTGCTCCTCTAACATCGGATATGTACGAGCTGGATCTGATTCGTCGACACTGGACGAAGCTGGAAACAACAGGCGACGTTCCACCACCTCGATACTTCCACTCCATGTGCGCTTTGGGTGACACCAAGATGGTTTGTTACGGTGGCATGTCACCTGCCCCTAACCAGCCTCCTGGGGGCGATCAACAGCAACCCGAAATCACTGTCATGTCCGATATCTACATCTACGACGTCAACACCAGAGCCTGGACCTTTATTCCGACACAAGACCCTCCCCAGGGCCGCTACGCCCATTGCGCCTGTATTCTTCCTTCATCTGCCACCTTTTCTTCGCACCGCGCTCCTCTCTCTGCTCTACAACATAATCCTTCGACTGGCAACCCTAATGAGGGCCGAATCGGCATTAATATTGATGGTTCAGGAGGTGCAGAAATGGTCATTGTTGGTGGGCAGGATGGCAGGAACAACTATATTGAGCAGATCAGCGTCTTCAACTTGCGAAGCCTGAAATGGACCTCAACACAGCCTCTGGACAGAAGCTGGGGCGCATATAGGAGTGTGACCGCCCCTCTTCCTCCTTCAGTGGCTTCGAAACTCGGCCGACGACAATCGAACGGTATGCAACGTCATGATGGAGGTATCAGCCAAGAAGCTCGTGAACCAGGGGCTTCGATGTTGATTTACTGCAATTATAACTTCTTGGACGTCAAGCTTGAGCTACAAATCCGGGCACCGGATGGTACTCTCACTGAGAGACCAATGTCGGGCAACTATTCACCACCAGGCTTGCGATTCCCGAATGGCGGAGTTATCGATACCCATTTTGTCGTCAGTGGCACGTACCTTACCTCATCTCGACAAGAGTACGCGCTCTGGGCCCTGGATCTTCGAACCTTGACATGGAGCCGTATCGATGCCGGAGGAAGTGTGTTCAGCCAGGGCAGTTGGAATCGTGGAGTTTTATGGAACCGCCGAAACACATTTGTGATCTTGGGCAACAGGAAAAGGAGTCTCGTCGATGACTATAATCATCGACGTATCAACTTTTCCAATGTGTGCATGGTCGAGTTGGAGGCATTTGGCTTTTACGACAATCCCCGCAAGACAAGTCCGCTTTCAGGTTTCATCTCAGCCAGCAGCCCTTATGCTGGGCCTGGCCTGAGTTTGGCACGCAAAGCAGGATACACAGCGGGCGGACGATACCACTCAAGGGCGAGCGAGGAGCTTGGTGAGAAGTCATTCGCCATGCGCGAACTTGCTGATATGGATATTCTGTGCATTGGTGGCGAGCGTATTCCAGTCAACTCGAGAATCGTAGGACGACGCTGGGGACCTTACTTCGTGCAGCTTCTACGGGAGGGAACGGCGACACAGGATGGGAGCGATGCCATGACCCTTAGATCTGGTCTCTCAAGCAACCCCTTACGCGCATCGGCTATCACAATCACACCAAACTCGAGGGTGGCAGACAGCTCATCCTCCATGATTAGCACTGTTGGCTCATCACTGAGCTCTTCTGGTGCCCCTTCAAGCACCGCAGCTTCAAGTTTCACCACAGGCGCCATGAGCCATGAGGCCAACCCGACGAACATCAACGCGGCACCTACACCTCACTCACTACCGCCAAATTCACGACCGAGATGTCTTTACCTCCCACACACATATCTCACGATCCAGGCGCTGCTTCATTTCCTCTACACGAGCTCTCTCCCACCTCCGACATCTCCTCTTTGCACCCCTCAAATTCTTTGCTCTCTACTCCAGATCGCCCGACCGTACCGTATTGATGGACTATTGGAGGCTGTAGTCGAGCGACTTCACGCCTTGCTCGACAGTCGCAACGCTGCAGCTGTTTTCAACGCTACAGCCATGGCAGCTGGCGGTGGCCGAGGCATTGATGGATCCCTCAACCCTAATTTCTTTGTTGGAACTCTGGATCCTGTGGGCTCGCCTACTGCCACTTCCGACTTTTCTCTGGGACACACCCCTGGCGACAGTTTCTCATCGGATCTTCAGACTCGTACTGAGGGCCTGACGCTCAACACCAATGTGCAACAACTGAGCCGACCCTCCAGTGATGAGCTATCTGCTACAACAAGCCAGAGCGGATCAGAATGGAGTTCCTCGGAGATTGGTGGCAGTGAACGCGACAACTTTGTATGGAACGGTGAACTAAGCAGTGTAATTGGCCTACAGAAGCGAGGTCTTCGAGGCTTGATGGAGGGAAGGAGGATGAGAGAACGAACAGGCACAGCGGCTGGTGGGAACGGCATGGGACCAAGCTACACAAGCGGACAAGGCCAACAGCGTGTTGGTCTGGGAATAGCAGGATCATAAGCTGATCAAGGCGATTTATGACGCGGGTTAGGGATGGACTAGGCGAAAATATTGTGACATGTAATGAACCCAGTCACGATCTGTAGAAGAGCTGGATTTTGTAGGAGCGTATATGAAGCATTGGTGGACATAACACTTCATAGTAAATAGCATTATCATCACGTCTGATGAGTTCATTTGTTAAACATTTCACCAAATCTTGCTCCTCTTTCGTACGAACCATTCTATACAATGATACTTGAAATCATGCTTATGAATTAACTATACAATGGGTATCCGATCTATATGCAACTTACAGCTTGGCCTTTCCACCCTGAATCTCCTTCCAATCCTTTTGAGTAAAAGGCACATAACTCTCACCCTTAAGCCAGTAAATCTCTCCAAGACTCTTATCACCAGTTGGATCGACACCTGCCTCTCGTAGCATATGTTTCTGTTGCTTCATAGTCCCCGTGATCTGTCCACCGCCAAGCTCACTCATGATTCTCAAGAACAACGGTCTCGCGAACTTGGGCAACTCAGCGCGCACGTGGGTAGCTATATCCTGCATCGTTTCTGCGGTAGGATCAGAAGATAAATGGACTGCTGCACAACCTGCTCTTCCATCGTGATGAGGGAGCGATACGCCGTAGACGTTTGCTTCTTTGACGGTGGGGTGTTTACACAGTGCATCGCTGACTTCAGCGGTGGAAACATTCTCGCCCTTCCAGCGGAATGTATCGCCTATGCGATCGTGAAAGTAAATGCGTCCATCGCTATCCCATCTCACGACGTCGCCTGTGCGAAACCAGGTATCGCCTTTACTGAACACATCGCGAAGGACTTTTGCCTCTGTAGCTGCGCGATTGTTGTAGTAACCTTGGAAGCGACCGAACGGGTTCCCTGACGGTAGACGGAAGAGCATTTCGCCTGGTTCGCCTGTGCGAGCTTTGTAGCAGCGTCCTGTGTCGGGATTGCGCTTGGGAAGGTCAGTTTCCCAATCGACTTCTACTAAAGCGACGGAAAAGCTCATAATAAGGTTGTAGACCCAGCCATTGCGGCCAATTGCGCCAGCGGCGTAGTCGTTTTTGCTAAGGTTGAAGGTCGCAAATGTTCCTTCTGTGGCTGCGTAAAACTCGCAGATTCCTTCAACGCCGAAACGTTCTTTGAATTCATTCCAGATATCTGGCCTCAACCCATTCCCAAAAGCTACTTTGACGTTATGCTTCTTGTCGAGACATTCACCTGTTTCAGGATCGTGCTGTGGTGGTGCAGCGAGTAAGTACCGCAGAGTTTCGCCGACGTAAAGGATCGATGTTGCGCCTGAGTCGCGGACTTCATTCCAGAAATTCTTGGTCGAGAACTTGCGGCCTAGGGCTTGAGTGCTCCCTGAGAGGAGAGTTGCGCTGAAGGAGAAGATTGTTGCGGAGGAGTGATATAAAGGCATTGACTGGGCTGTTAGCTTGGTTTGAGAAGAAGGGTGAGAACTTACGGAGTACATGATGTCGCCTTTTGATCGATCAAGGAGTTGCTCAGACATTGAACCAGCAACGATCAACTTTCCCCATGATACAATGGCAGCTTTGGGCATACCGGTCGTTCCAGAGGTGTAAATGAGAATAGCCATGCTTGAAAGACTCTTCTCGGATCGATCGGAGTCAGGTGCGCGAACACCTTCTGTCGCAGCGATTTGCGCTTCAACTTCAGGAGTATGAACAATGAAGCGAATGTCCTTCAGCTGATCACGAACGTCTTGTCCAACGTTCTCCTCAACATTAGGATCCACGATACACAACTTTGTCGTAGCAGCCTTCAAGCAATGAATCAACGAAGCGCCAGAGAGGTTATAGTTCAGAAACGCCGGCTTCGCACCAATACTCCAAAGACCAAGCCATACAAAGATATACGAATCCGAATTCTGGAAGTCGAGCGCAACTATATCACCTTTCTTGACACCCTCATTCTTCAACCACTGTCCATACTTCAACACCTGCTCGTAAACATCTTTATACGAGAGCCGTTTTCCTTCGAATATGAGCAATGCGCGATCAGAGGTTGAAGAATTGGTGGCTATGTTTTCGAGGAGGTAGTATAGATTCAGGCGATCGGTCCATTCGCGATAGTACATTCGTGATGCGGCGATAGTTACGCAGCGCAGGAGGAAAAGATCGTACCATGTTGAGGATCGGGCGTTGAAGTATGCTAGCGATGCCGCGACCGCGGGGGCGGTTATTGCAAGGGGGACTAAACCGTTAGATTCCGATAGAGGTTCAGTTTGGTAGATTTACTCACGAGGCATTGTTGTTTATGCAAAAGAAAGAGTTGATGATGAAGAAAGGGTCAAAGTCGCTTGACATACGTGGGTCGATGGTCTGATAGCGATAAGACAGACGGTGACGACAGCGCAACTCCACTAAAGCACCGACGACCGAGAGTTTATATAAACGCTACAAACTGCTTGGCATTAAGTTTGTTGGTTCATGAAAGCTACAGTTTTCGCCAAGGGTGTACCAAGCAGGCTCAGCTGGCACTCCAATACGAGACAATTGCCCCATTTGAACTAGATTTCTGCAACCTTGTTATAATTGAGGTTGTATGCGATATTGTGATGCCTCGGCTGAAATTGAGGCGTAGCAAAATTGATGCGGGGAGGATCTGGGGAAGTTTGAGATATCAGAGGATGTAGTAAAAGATGGAATTGGGATATTATGGTTCCTGGCGATCTGTTAACAATAGCGCCCGTTGTTAGACGCAGTCAGCACGGCCTTTGCAGGGGTTGATGTGTTGGATCGGCGCTGGAGGGCAGTTGATCGATCACAGTGAATAGAAGGGCTAGAATGGTTATGAAGAATAGAGTTTGTTCTTCTGTTTAAGCTAAACTTGGTTCGATTGGTAGGGTTACAAAGATAACGTTAGGGGCTTTGGGCGTTGTAAAGGTTGATTCTCAAGATGTATTGGTCCCAACACTGAGCATAACAAGCCAATCCGGCTGTTTAAACTTACAATTACTGATAAAAGAGGGATTAATCTCTAGAAGAATAATTAATACGTGAAATGAATGATCAATTGAAGAGCATGATGCCCGAGTGCAAGCTTGAATGAGTTAGATGGAGATGATCGGCATCGGGCCTTAGACTCCCCGACCTCACGTGATATCGTGATGTCGTGTAGCTAAGCTCCCCAACCCTCCACGCATCGATCCAAATCGACAGGGAGCTCTGATAAGAGCCTCTTCACCACCCCCGCCTCAACCTCTCAATAAAAAAACGGCATAATGGCGCCCGGCGACGTCAAAGACACTTCCGCGGCGCCGTCCGCTCCGCCTCCCGAGAAACCATCCGACATTTACAGGAGAACCCGTATCGTCATCTCCTTTTGGTTGATAGTGCTGTGTTTGGGCGTGCCGATATGGTGGAAGACTACTACGATTTACCGGGCGAATCTTCCCCTCGATGGGATGATGCAGTGGGCTGAGGGAAAGGTGAGAAGAAACCTGGGATGGTGATGTGGTGTTGATGGCTAATGAAGGGGTAGGCTTGTCGTCCTGTGTTTCCTCTTCAGATCTCTGTGAAAGCGGATGCGCTGCAGGAGAATGAGGCGCAGAATCTTGTGCGATTGACGCAGCATGCTCTTGACGACCATAACGACTTCTCTGGACATCATCTGCGTCTTCAACTTGCCCCTAAGGGGGGCGCTTCGCCTTCACCCGCCGCCGATGATGATTCCCACGTTGCCCTTACGATCCAACTTGCGCCTGGCGAAAGCAACTCTGCTACGTTGGATCCCGACTCGGCTGTTCTCAATATCGCATATCCCTCTAACGCAATTCCTTCCGCGTCGTCATCGTCTTCTGCACTCGCAACATACATCGCAAACGAGCTACAATCGACATTCTCCGAAGAACAATCCATCATTTCATACCTCCTATCGACTTCCTCAGCCCCTGATGCGAAGCCCCAAGGTTTGACCCCCGAGGTCATCGATAGGTTGTCAAAGCGAACTACGCGATCCCTACGATACTCGCCAACATACCATCTTACCTTCTCCCTATTTACCGCCGGCGCAGCACCGAGTACGTGGGATATTGAGAAGGCGATTGAGGAGTACATGAAGCCGATGCTTGATGTGCTAGGCCCAATTCATAACTTTACTATTGATACTCAGGTTCAGCTGTATGCGACGCCTGGGGCCCAATCGCAGGTGTTGAGTAAGGAGGACCTTGCGTCTTTCATCAATGCTGCTGAATGGCCTCTGTCTCCTTCAATTGCAGGCGCTCCGACCGTCAACTTTGTTATCTACGTTGGTGACCAGAAGATTGGCCTTGATTCGGAGACAGAGACGTCACAGTCGTGGATGTTTCCTCAATGGGGTAGCGTATACCTCCTTTCGCTCCCCGAGACAACGACGCATGTATCCAGTGAGACACTCAAGCAGCCAATGCTCACATTCACTGGCCATTTGCTGTCACTCCTGGGCACACCTCAATCAGGTTCCCTCCCACTGCGACTATCCACCCTCTCCCGCATCCGTTCTGCAGATCTCCTCCTACGCGCCTCATCGACCCTCGGCTCTCTGGCTCGTCTATCCCTCGCCCTCCCCTCAATCTCAATTCCTCATAGTGTCGCCGATGGAGTCGCATCAACAATGGAGCATCTTCAACAAGCATGCGCCAGTCTCGGCGCTCCCTCTGGACTCTTGCACGCTAGGATCGCAGAGGAAGAGGCAGAGCGAGCGTTTTTCGAGAAGAGCATGGTCGGGCAGTTGTATTTCCCTGATGAGCATAAGATTGCGGTGTATTTACCGTTGCTGGGACCGGTGGGTGTTCCATTGGTTATGGGACTTATTAATGAGCTTAGAGGGTGGATTCAGAGGAGGAGACAGAGGGCAAAGGATGCGGGAGAGAAGAAGGCCCAATGAGATTAGATTCGATATAGAAGATACCTTTATATGTGCATTAATTGTATGTTCTCTGTTTTGTATTTCTCATTGACTGTAGTTATGATATTTAACTTTAGATGTAAGCCACGTGGTTGAGCCGTGCTATTTTTACTTGTGATTATCCCGGATCTCGGCTCTTTTTCCCCGTCTGTGCGCCAGCTCTTGACGTAACGCCAGCTTATCTTACACAATCCCATGTCATCCGCAATCTTTCCCATTTCCTGCTTCTCCAAACCCAATTGAACCCTCTCACCATGTCATGACACGACCAAAATGCTTCCAGAACCAACACTCACACTAACACTCCCTAGCATCCACGATGGTATCACCCTCGACTGTCGAATCTACCATCCTCTCTCACTGTCCGCCAACCCGAAAGCTCCAATATGGCTGAAACATGCTGCTGTGGTTGCTCATCCTTATGCGCCCATGGGAGGATGCTATGATGACCCCGTGGTTGGAGAGGCAGCTGCGCAGTTACTACGGAAGGGGTTTCTGGTAGGGACTTTTAACTTTCGGTAGGTGATTCTTGCGTATGGGGGACTTGAGCTGATTGTGTAGAGGTGCACATGGATCTGCGGGACGGACTTCATGGACTGCGAAACCCGAACGGGATGATTATGCCACCGTCGTCGCTTTTGTTCTACACTACGTTCAAGACCTCGATCCTTTCCGACCACATATCGACAATACCCTCCATAGCGAACCCTCGACGCCGACAAGGTTAGAAGCACCGATTAGTCTAGACGCAGCTGTCACTTCAGCACCTCGACCACGACCCATCTTCCTCATGGGGGGTTACTCCTACGGCGGAATGATCGTGACGAAAATACCACCCCTCGACGCAATTCTCCAGCCGTTCATATCACCCATCGCAGGCTCCGACGCCGCAGAAGTTCGACTTCGAGCTGCGCATCTTGCTGAGCAGCAGAATATTGTGCTTGCGAGTGCCCGTGCCGCAATGATGGAGGGGTCAGCGCGGGGGAGGAGTAAACGAGGTGTAAGAATTGGGGGGGACGAGAGCGGAAGTCCACGACGAAGTCATTCCAGTGCTAGGAGGAGCTTTTCTTTGGATGATGAGAGGTTTAGAAAGGGTGTTCACGATTTCATTGCCAAGGCGAGAGTGGGAAGACATTCGAGGAATGTTTCGCAGAATCCACCTAAGACTGTCGTACCGCCTGAGCCGGGAGAGCATCTCCCTCGTATTACGGATTTCACCATGCCACGACCTGCTTACCTCATGATCTCACCTCCCCAAGGCGTAGTCACACATCTGGCGACCATGTCACTTCTTCCGTCAGCATTGGTGAAGAACAAAGATCCACAAGATGTAGCGGCTGAAGAAAAGCTGGTTAGGAATCCGTCACTTGTGATCTTTGGAGATGAGGATGGGTTTGCGCCTGTGGGGAAGTTTAGAAGTTGGAAGGCGAAGATGGAGGGGAAGATTGGATCGCAGTTTAGGGGGAGGGAGATTGAGACGGCGGGACATTTTTGGGTTGAGGAGGGGGTTTTGGGTCAGTTGAGGGAGAGGGTTGGGGAGTTTGCTGATGAGTTACTTACGGGATAGGAATTTTATGGGCGTTTTCTTGGGATGTTGGAGTAATGGACTACGGAACTTCGCGGACAGTTTGAATCCATAGCTGGTATGTAACAAGGGACTGAGTGAGAAATGAGTAATGAATCAAGAGACAATATTTCAATGCCATGAAGTTGATTCCTGGCGGAACCGCCAATAAGCACAATAACAGGGAAGTTGGTGTGATAAGTTGATCCTTAGATTATCTATTTAGCAGCTTTATTGTTGAGCCATATGCAACGAGATCTCGTTCTAATAATGCCCTACTCCTGGTGCTCAAGCTCCTGCGTCTGCTCAGCCTTCTCAACGCGACGCTCGAGGTCCTGACCAGCGGCAAACTTGGCCTCGTCCATAAGAGGAACGAACAAAGGCGCCTCGGTGAAGAGATATCGCATCTCCTCAAGGGGTCGGTTAGCGGTCTCGGGGAGGATAGCCCAGAAGTACAGGGCGTTAGTAAAGTTGCAGACCTACATTGTCAGTATGTGTAACTAGTGAGACTGAGTTGAGGAACTTACAATGAAGAGGATGTACCATCTCCAGCCAATGCCGTGCTTGTCATCAAGAGCGACAGAGGTAGTCTGGCCGATCATGGTGTTGAAAGCAAAAGACATCATGGTAGCCAGCGACACACCCTTAGCACGGGTCTTCATGTCGAAGATCTCAGCGGGGATGATCCAAGACAAGGGACCGCATGTAGCGCTGAAGGAGAAGTTGTAGATCCATGTAACGACGATGAAGCCCCATCCAGCGGCACCACCGCCAGTGTTCTCTGATCCAGGAGGGAAGCTGGCGAGAAGAGCAGTTGCGATGATGAAGGTGATGCAGTTGAGGATGTTGCCGCCGATTAAAGGCCAGCGACGTCCTGTTCTGTCAATGACAAGCATGCAGATGAACTGAGCGACAAGGGCGATGACGGAGGAGATCATCTGGTATCGAAGGGTCTCGTCACCCTTGATCCCGATCTTGGCGTAGATTTCAACAGAGTAGTACTGAATGGCGCTAACACCAGTCATCTGCGCAGCGACTTGCACAGAGATAGCAAGCCACAGACGGCGAAAGCACGACCTATCAGTAAAGAGCTCACTGTAGCTCTTGGCAGAAGCCTCATGCTCCATCGCAAGACGTTCCTGGATCTGATCAAACTCAGCCCTAACCCAGGTATCGTTGATATCACCATGCGCGTGAAGTTTGGCGAGTGTTTGAAGACCCTCGTCAGCACGGCCATGGTCAATCAACCAACGAGGAGACTCAGGGAAGAAGAGGATCAAAGCGGCGAGAATCACGGCGGGGAGGTTCTGGATACCAAGGGGAATACGCCATTGGCCTGAGTTGTCGTCGCTGATGCCAGTGTATGTTCCGTAGCCGATGGCTGTGGCAACGAGGGCGCCGATGCCGAGCATGAATTGCTGGAGGGCTGTTACACGGCCGCGAATGTCAGGATGGCAAAGCTCTCCTTGGTAGACTGGGACGATCATGACGAGAAAACCGACACTGACTTTGTTAGTTGTGATCAGATGGGTGTTCTGAGAGGACATACCCAAGACCAGCGAGGCAACGGCCCGCGTAGAGGTAGTTGATGTGATCAGCAGCAGTCTGGAGACTACCACCCAGAATAAAGATCAAAGCACCGATCATGATTGTCCATTTTCTGCCGAGGCGATCACCAGCATAACCAGCGAACATGGCACCAAAGAAAGCACCGCCCGTAAAGACAGACACAACTGCACCACTGTACTCATTAGCCTCAACTCTCGCATAACAGGAAGGTAAACGTACGTAGCATTGGGATCATCGCCAAACTTGCTCTTAAAGTTCCCAGAGGCAATGACCTCAGCAATTACACCGAGATCATAACCATAGAGAAGAGAGCCTAGAGAGGCAAACACAGAGACGAGGAACTGATACCACTTTGGTGGAAGAGCCATGATGTCGATGATGGGTTTATTTACTGAACTGAGAGAGGATCTATCTGGTGGTTTAGTGGGTGTATTTATACATGTTAGTCTAAGGTATCATTGCAAGGGGTCGTTCCGAGTACCCGAGCGTCGAGAGGAACTTTAGAAAAAGGATCATCGAGGCCCAAAGCAAGTTTGAGTTAGGTACGACATGTTTTTTTCCCATGGGGTGAGATAACTTTAGTTGGGAAATATGGGGTCTACAGCGGGTCATTGCGGGAGAAATTGCCCATGGGGATTCGATGAGGAGCGAAGCAAGCGAGGCAAGCGATGCTCCCAGTGGAGTTAATACCTTTCACCTGTCAACGCGGAGATTATAAGAAGCCTGCGATCCCTTCCGATTGGAGCGCACAAGCAGTGCGGCTCTGTACCGCTACGCGTACCGGTTGGTTTCTATGACTGGTGCGCAAAGTTTAGGACTGACTTACACGGGTTAGGCGAAGAGGACTCTACAGTGGAGAAGACTTCCGGACTTGGATCTCCCGGCCGAGAATAGAGTCCACGGGTCTCGTGCTGCGGAGGAGAACAAGCGCGCCAATGAGAGGAGTGGAAAGGTGGGTTAAGAAACGGTTTATACAGGGTTTAAACAAGCGCGGTGACATGTTGCGCCTGATGGTATTGTCTAAGGTGAGGGGTTCGCCGTACTTGACCGTTAGTATGGAGATGGCGAGAATCAGGCATAAATTGGTTGACTTCTCTCTTCTCTGCTCTGTAAAAAACATTGTTGAGTTTATTTTGTAAAAGTTCAGCAAAGATGGCTACGTTTACTCGCATTGCTGACGATGAGCGTCCCTCCATCTCGGTAGACCCCAGTGCCCTCATCTCCAAGATCGAGGATAACATCTATGGCGGTTTCACAGAGTAAGTCCCAGCCTCACCCTCAGCTGATGAATCACACCCTGACGTACGTGTTACAGGCACATGGGTCGCTGCATCTACGGCGGCATCTACGACCCCGGAAATCCCCTGTCGGATGAGAATGGTTTCCGAAAGGATGTCATTGAGGCCTTCAAGGAGCTCAACTGTCCTGTTGTGAGATATCCTGGTGGTAACTTTGTTGCTACGTATCATTGGCTTGATGGTGTTGGGCCTAGGGAGAAGAGACCTGCTAGGTGAGTTGCTCTTTTTACGAGGAGGAACTGAGTGAGAGGCTGATGGGTTAGACCTGAACTTGCGTGGATTGGTACAGAGACCAATGAGTTTGGCACAGATGAGTTTCTTAAGTGGTGTGAGGTTGTAGGCACTGAGCCTTACTTTGCTCTCAACTTTGGAACTGGTAAGTCTTATTTGCACTTCAAAGAAACAGTTACTAACTGGGTTTAGGTACTCTTGATGAAGGTCAGTCTCACCACCACTCTCTCAACACCAAATACTGACTCTCTTAGCTCTCGCATGGGTTGAGTACTGTAACTCCGACAGACCAACATACTACGCCAACCTCCGTCGTCAAAACGGCCGTGAGAAGCCCTACAACGTACCCCGTCCCTTCTCCCCTCTTCTTCACACCCATCACTAAACACTTTCAGGTCAAATACTGGGCCCTCGGAAACGAAATGTACGGACCCTGGCAAGTCGGCCAGATGACAAAGGAAGACTACGCCAAGAAAGCCTACCAATGGGCCAAAGCCATCAAACTCCTCGATCCCAACGTCGAGCTCATTCTTTGTGGTGAAACAGGACACAGCTCTTGGGACGCATATGTCATCAAGGAGTGTATCAAGTTTGACATTCACGGCCTGGGCGGAAGTACGACTGCTAGTCTTATTGATCAGCATAGCATTCACATTTACACTGCTAGTGAGGATCACTACAAGAACGCTACTGGTAAGTTCTCTCCCCCTCGGGGTTGAAATGGCAGATATACTGACGAAAGTGTAGCCCCTCGTTCTGCTGAGCGTGCTATCGAGATCACAGCCGGTCTCATTGACCTCGCTCGCATCGAGAACAAAGTCCCCCCCTCCGTCCGCCGTCAAAAGATCTGCTTCGACGAGTGGAACGTATGGGATCCCGTCCGCGCCCCCGGCGAAGAAGGCGCCGAAGAGAAATACAACCTATCAGACGCCCTCGCCGTCGCAATCTGGCTGAATGTCTTCGTCCGCCAATCCAAGCATATGGGCATGGCCAACATCGCCCAAAGCGTAAACGTCATTTCTCCTCTGATGACCACAAAAGACGGTCTCCTCAAGCAACCGACCTGGTGGCCTTTACTCCTCTACAGCAAGTACATGCGCGGCTCTACCATTGCTGTAAATGTTCGCGCTGGAGAGTATCAGGGCCCTACGCATCCGGAGTGGATTCGCGGTGCTATTGAGACCCCGTGGTTGGATGTTAGTGCTGCGCTTGATAAGGATGGTGTTGTGAACCTTGCTGTTGTGAATATTCACGAGGAGAAGGACTTTGAGACAGAGTTGAGAGGGTTGACGGGTGGTAAGGAGGTCGAGGTTCATACTGTTAGTGGAAAGGACGTCAAGGTTGTCAACACTGCTGAGAAGGAGGAGGTTGGTATCAAGGAGTCCAAGTGGAATTGTGAGGGCTTGTTTACGTTCCCCAAGCACTCGTTTACTCTGCTGCGCTGGAAGCTGTAGACTTGGATAGATTGAATGACTTGGATATAGAACAATAGATGTCAGTTTATGATCTTTTCGGTATGTAGCTGTGACCTTGCTTTCTCGATGTTTTCTTGATCTCCCATGCGTGCTACAAGAAGGTCATATGTACTGAATTTATCCAAATTTAAATGACCTTTAGAGAAGTCATCTAAAGTTAGGCCAGAAGCTTACATCTGGAGTCCTATTTCTCCTCGTCTTTGGTCTCCTCCGTACCATTCACAAGCGTCTCCTTCTTTTCTCCCTCACTCTCAATTTCAATAGGATCATTCTTAGCCTTCTCCATTAGCCTCTGCTGCTCCTCAACCCACTTCCCGGCAGCATCAACAGCCCCAATCGGATCCTCGTGCATGAGTAGATACCCCTGGATGGCCGCCGGACTAAACACCAGCGAGGGAACTAGCCTTGTGAATTCCTCCGCCAACGCAGCTACGGACTTTGATGTGTCCACAGACTTTTCCGAAGGTTCCGTAATCGCAGCATGTTCAATTGACCCGACCTCGTCGTGGGAGGTCCCGTACATCAGTCTAAACAGCTGAGTGATCGTCTCGGAAGATGCAAGACCGAATTCGACGGAGAAGTCGACTCTTCCGGGGCGCAACAGGGCAGGATCAATGTTTTCGGTGTGGTTGGATGTCATGACCAAGACGCGACCTTCCTGTGCGCCTACACCGTCAATAACGTTGAGCAGACCTGACAAAGAGATAGGTTCACGCATAGGCTTCGGCGGCCCGTTGTTAGTTTGGGTCTCCTGCTTCTTGCGCTTGTTAGTCAAGCCCGCTGCATCGATATCCTCCAACAAAACAAGGCAGGTCCTAGGTAGGTCACGGAAGAGCGTTGCGAGACTGTCTTCCGAGAGGTTAGGCGAACTGAGACTGATCATATAGATGTTGAGACCCATCAGCCCAGCAGCGGCAAGTGTCAAACTCGTCTTTCCTGTACCGGGAGGGCCTGAGAAGAGGTAGCCTCGTCGGTAGGGAATACCCCTCGTGGCGTACCAATTCTTAGTGCGAGGGTTCAAGTATCGCGAAAGATCCTTGATGAGGCTCTGCTTGATGTCCTCGTCGAGCGCAATAGTCGACATAGGCCGTGTTGGCTTGGACATACACTTTGTCCACGAGAGTTCGTCTCCGAATGACTTGACTGCTCGATAAATGCTTGTGCGGCCTCGTTGTTTCTCGAGGTATTCGATGCGCGCATTGTAGATAATGCGCTTAAGCACATCGGCGTTCCGACCAAGGCATGAAAGCTCGATCTTCTCCGGGCGTCGTGAGAACGGGGAGGATTCCTGGCTTTCGACGGATCTCGTGAAGGAGATGAGGCGATTCTCATGCATAAAGAAATGCGTGCCCACAGATGGTGTCCAATGCAAAGGTCTTGCATTATACAGTGAGATCTTGGACCTCAATTCATCAAGACTCGCAGTCGGGTCAACATCATCAACATCATCGTCCCCATCACCCTGATTACTCGGCGACGGGATCAGCGAAAAGGGCTCATGATCGAGGGTGCTCGACGCAAGAAGGCGATGGTTATTGCGCGAGAGCTTATGCCTCGCAACCCAGCTCATGACATAATTAAAAATCTCATCGTGCGCTTTAATCTCAACACTCGAGATGAACTGTGATTTTGCGGCGCTGCCAACGGCTTGGAAGAGGTAGGGTGTGAGGTAGAGAAGAAATGCCACGGAGGGGAGGCTTGTGCCGCCGGGGAAGAGGGATTCTACCAGGCTGCTGACTGAGCCGAGGGCGAGGATGCTCTTTGTGCTGGTGGATGTGGTGTTGGGGGCCATGATGGATGATGCTGAGGATGGGTTGAGGTCAAGAGAGGAAAAGAGGGTGATTATATATTTACTCTGGCTGCCTTTTTTTCGTCATTTACTCACTCGCTCAGTCAATCACTGCTCGGCGCATTTTATTCACTGCCTCTTTTGACGTAGGCGTTGGCCAACAAGTCTCACCTGCATAAGGCGATGCATCACGGCGAATTGACCCCTGAGGTGACAAAAGAAGTAGGCGACCTACCCCAAGGTTTGTCAAGTTCTTATAAGTTTAGGATAATTCCTTACATATCTTAATTAAAAAGAAAGTCAGTATAGAATATATTCTCTTCTTTTAGTTTACCTTTACAGAGTACCTCATTTTGCTTATTTTACATAAAGAGGTTTCTAAATTATACAGCCATTTTAACTCCTCTAGACTTGGATTTCTGTCACCCTTTGCCGTTCCATCCAAAGAGGCAACCGTTAATGCAGCTGACCAACGGACCTGCATCAACAGCCACTGTGCCTCACCAGGGACTGTCCCTACAGCGAGAACATGGCCCACGGTTTGCCTCTTTTTACAGTACCATCAAAGCCATTCCGGTAACTTGCATTGGATCCTTGCTGAATGCAGCAGAAGGGGGCGTGTTTTGCTATGGTTATTCCACTCAAGCTGCCTGTAAGTGGAGTTTAGATAGATGATGGGTGTTGAATAATTTGGTCAGCCTTATCATTGCAGTTGAAGAAGACTGGGATCCGATGCGATTAATTGGTCTGCTTTTTGGAGATGGTGTCTTGTTGTCTTGGCCGAGTCATTGGGGTTGTGAGATTGGGCCCGCAAACAGGCCACGTGATTGTCAATCATCAGGACAAACACCAAGATGAGGGCAAACAAGCTTGTTAGGCAGGATAGGCAGCAACCTGGGTGAATGACTGCATTTCACATATAAATTCTGACCCGGATTCCATAGACCTACTTAGACTTTTTAACTTATCTGTTCATGACCTTCAACTTTGACCTTGTTAACTGTATCACCGCGTGACTGACCGACCCGCTCTAGCTAATAGGGGTTGATGCCTACCCTAGGGCCGCTGGCGAACCAGATCTAACCAGCTCTTCAACGACGGTAGATGCACAGGATCATCGGCATAAACCGTGTTATGCTATCCCTCAGCCTCATTCATCATACTCTCCGCCATCTCAACCAACTCAACACCACTCCCCTCCAGTCTCCCCAATAACTTCGCCATCCCACCAGGCCCCAACCTCACCAACGTCTCGACAACACTGCAATGTCTAAACTCCTCCAGAACCTCCTTCACACGTCCTTCCAGCCTCTTCTCCTCATCCTCCAAGTCAACATCCCTCTTTTCAATTTGACCCAGCTCTTCTAAAACATCGACGTTTGCCTGCGCTATTGATTTCTCGCATTCTTCGAGTTGTGACGTGTACTGCTGTAGTGACTTTGCGAGATCGTCTTCTTTCATCATCATTTCTTCGTGGTGCTGTTCCACAATGTTTCGAGCTTTGAGGATCTTTTCCCGTTTTGATTCGTAGGTCTTCATGTTGGAGCATAGTCTGTCGACTTTTGCGTTGATGTGGTTCACTTGAGTTGCTTCCTGTGCTTGGATTGAAGCTGCAATTTCGTTCAGTGAATTGGTTACCGCTTCGAGCTCTTTTTGCTTTTGGGCGTGCAATGATTGTAATGAGTTGGTGATGTCTGTGATGGTCTGTTGGCGAGGCTCGGTAGGCTCCGCCGTTCGTGCTCGCTTCGGGCTCAGTGAAGGTGAGGACGGTGTTCTTGATCGCTTCGCAGGTGTAGCCATGTCGACATATTCATCATCCTCGTCGTCAAAATTATCATAGCCTCTATAATTCTTGCCATCCATCCTCGTCTTCTGGCACAAACATGCTGATTGAACGCTTCAATCGTGTCACTGTTGTGTGTGCAGCATCGCGTCTGGCATTATCACCAGCAGCGAAACAAAAGCACGTGTCCCGGATATCGCTGTTCTTCAAATGGGGGCGCCGTCGATCACGCTTCATTGCGCATTCGCGCAGATAATTCTTGACAAACCGAAAGTCGTTCCGATGCTCATCCGCTGGAAAGACTCGATGGATAATTCTAAAGAGCTTCCTCATACTCTCCAGAATCTCGATGCCCCATTTCTTCGGAATGAAGCCTTCAACCAAGTCCCATGGCCACTGGCGCGAAAGAAGGTATACCGATCGGGCAGCATCGCCTACTCGCTTTCCCATTGTGGATTTCTGCATTCGCCAGCCCAGTTTCAATGCGATGTGTCTGTCAGACATAATCTGAGAAGCAGTACTTCGAGGCCGTCCACGAGGCTTGGAGCCTCTGCATAACACGGATGTTGACGACTTTGGCGGTCATCCCAAACGCTTTGGCTGAGTGGAGGGAAGCATCGAGACAAGCCCAATTTTTGTATCGGCAAGTTCATCATGGTCGATTGTCTGCGAGCGGCGAAGACTCCAGCGCGTCATTGCGCGCTCGCGATTGTGCCGACGAGAAAGCTTTTTGGAAAAGAGTCAAGTTGATAGATGGAAGTCCCCTCATTAGGCCTTTCTGGCTGAGGCTGAAGTGCCTACGAGTACCAACTAAGTCAGACAACGTTCAGCATTCTGTCCCCTATAAATAAATCAGCCACCAATTTTATTTCCCCAGCAGCCTGACAGTACCGAAGAGTTTCAACCAAGTTGAAACAGGTAGAGACAAGAAAACCATCAAATCATGGTTTGAGGATCTATATCGGTTTGTGTTTTCACTTTGCCATCAGATGAATGCTTTGGACCGTGTTAGCTGGAGCTAGCGTCGCTTGTCTTAGTGGAATCTACGGTGCTAATGATCGTGGGTAACGACTAACACGGATGAAGTGAAGGAACCAGAAAAACATCTTATCTTATCATCCTTCAACACGCAGAGAAACAACAATGTCATCTGCTGTAGAACAACCTGAAACATGCCATCTGGCTCTCTCCACGCCCAGCGACCTCTTTCAAGACCCTTGCAAGCGCTCCTCTTCCATTCTTGTACTTCCACTCCCAATCTCCAAGCAGCAGTACATCTCCCAATCAGACATCCCCAGACCTCCCAAAATAGACACACTAAACCACTACAGGCGTCGCCTAATACCTTTAAACGCGCGCCTCCAACACCCGTGGCCAATTACACGGCCCCTCCATATCCACACTACCTTATTTCTGGAGTCTTTCTCAACACCAAGCCCTTTGTATCGTCTGTCTCTCTCTCTGCTTTCGCTCAGCTTGTGTTCTTTGTTTCATCTGCCGGTGCAACTATGATGCGCATCCTTGTTTTCCGCTTCTTCCTTCCCGCGCTTGTGTTGCGCTCACACCATGCAGAAACCCCGTTGTAATTTCCCCAGGCGCCCTCATGGATCATCCACTTATGCAAATCGGGTGGTTCTCGAGATCTCTGTTCCTGCTTTTGGCTTTCTAGCTTAAACAATTTTTCTTGTTTGTGCACATACACGCTCTGGGAAATACGGCGCTTGCTCAAACTTGGTAGTACGGATGAACACTCTCTCCACCAAGATATCTCCATCTCGACTGTAACCGCCCACTCACTTAACCGCCCATGGCTCTTCCAAACAGCCGCTTTGCTGAGCCAATATCAGCAACCCATTCATGAAAAACTGCTTCTTTCAGACACAAGTGTGCTGTTTCATTGTCTCTAGATCTTGTTTCAGTCCCAGAGCCGCCCACCTTGAGATTGGTCTTTGTCCTCTCCCCGAGACCTTAAAGCTGCTTCATATCCGGCCTTCTAAGGACCTGTTCTCCATTCTTCAGACAAAACATCACTTTTCCATCTTTCCTAGGTTCAATTTTTCCTTTCTTCTCTCGTTGTGGTTCTATCTTGGCGCTATCTCATCTGTCGCTTCTTGACCCGTCGTGCTTTAGTTTTCCTTGACCCTCTCTCTACTACTATACTACACTTGGATTTCTCGCTTGGACGAGGATCCGTTTTCCTTTTGGGCCGTCATCTTCAAGACCGATCAAGCATTACCAGGCCGGTTGACCCGGGCCTATTCCTCTTTCTACGCTTAATCCGTAATCTTGTTACAGGATTCACTTGTGAATCCCCTCACTTCTGGTTTCTACACCCCCACTACTCTTTCTCCATGATGCCGAAACACTCTCGAGCTACGAGCTCATCTCAGAACCGCTACAATGCGGGTATCCCAGTCTCTCTCGCCCCCTCTCCTCTATACAACCAGCAGCGCATGACCATGCCCAACTACTACGGCATGGGAACAACTGCTTCTTCTTCTATCCCTCTTCAGTCACAACCTCAACAACCTGCATATGAATCCTACGCTACAACCTCCGCGCCACCTGTTTCTGTCCCTGCCCCTGTTCAGACTAGACCCAGTTCGGGTGCCTGGGGAGCTGCAGATGACCAGCAACTTCTCACTGCGAGGATGCAAGGTCTGAACTGGCAACAGATCCAATCGAATTACTTTCCCTCCAAGACTCCCAATGCCTGCCGCAAGCGTCATGAGCGATTGTTGGAACGCAAGGGTGCCGATGATTGGGATAATCTCAAGCTTCAGCGTCTGGCTAAGGAGTACATGGCTATGAGAAAGGAGATCTGGAGTGGTCTCGCAGCTCGAACAGGCGAGAAATGGAACGTAGTTGAAGCTAAGGTACGTTGTAATCTCTATCACTACGGCGAGGATATCTACTAACATACTCTGCAGTGCATGTCGAATGGCCTCAAGAATCTGCAAAGCGCAGCCCGCGCCGCAGCCCGCCGCGACCGTCTCGAGTCCGGCGCTCTCTCAGGGTATGACGACGACAGCGGCATCTCCGGCATGGGCCTGACACCGGTTGACGAACTAGACGCATCCTATAGCAGCCCCGAGACCACCGCCTCGTCCGTCGTGGCCTCGGCCAACACGTCCTTCCAGCAGCTCCAGCCTCACCACATGGCCGCTGCCGTTCAGTACAGCCTCGGAGCCTATGCGCCAGGCTACGGCGGTCACGGCTACTCCTCGAGCGTGAGCTCCCAAGCGAGTGCGGGCCATCCCTACGGCCATCATGGTCACAGCCAGGGGAACAGCCCGCAGTACATGACGCAGCGACCGCAGAGTTCAGATATGGGCATTGGGAATCTTATTAACCGTCCAGGAAGAGGTGTTTGACCTCACTCCCTCCTCTCTTTCACACGTTTGTTTCACGACTTCTCAACAAAGCCTCATCGGAGGCTCTACCCAACCTCGCCGTCCATTCTTTTTGTCAATCCTTATAATCTAGCATACTGCATGGCGAGCGGCAAGGGTTTACACGGTGTTTGGCGCTTTCAAGGCAGTTATAACGACGATAACACAGGATATTTTGCTCTATGGGCGTTACTTGCTTAATGTTTTTATTAGTATTCTTTCTTTGTCTGTTTGTTAAAATGGTGGTCAGGAGGAGTGGGAATGATCATGGCACATTTCCTTTGTATAACTAGAGATAGAGATACCACGACATGAGGTGCATGAGGATCTAGCAGCGCATTGTCTTCTGCAATCTATTTACGCATTCGCTATGAAGAAGTGTTTCATCTTCCATGTCCCGCAATTAATAAATTTACAGTGGTGATGCATGAGTGAGTTTCTTAGTGTTGACAAAGCGAATGCGACAAATCTATTTCCCATCACAGATACAATTGTTGTTACATATTCGTTCGTTATCCTACACGTCACCGCACAGGCTTATCGTGCTGCAACTGGCCATTGGCACTCTCCGCAGCCATGCTCATCATCTCGTCCAGTTCCTCCTCCTCCCACTCTCCCTCCTCTTCGCCAAAAACACTCCTCCAGACTCTACTCCACATGCCCTTCTTGTGTAACAAAGCCAGGATCATTATCCCAGGGAGATGCCATACACTCGCCCAGAAAAGGCTTCTCGCACTGCCCTGGTGACCCTCAAACCGCCAGAAGCGCACGGCTTCTTTGATGAGCCAGGCGTTTATTGGCAAGCTTGTTACGGCGAAGGACCACTCTGTTACTCCTGCGGCGCAGAGAGATACGCAGAGGGGGATGAAGACGAAGCTGTATCGGAGAGCGACTCGGCCATTCCGTGCGGGATTAGTCCATGCTAGCATTCGAAGACCAGCCTTTTTATACTCTTCGCGAATAGGCCAGCTGAGCGCCATGAAGTGGGGGAACTGCCATGCGAATAACAGACCAGCCATGACCCAGCCGCCAATGGATGAACCATCGGGGGAGAATAGAAGCTCACGCCATGAACCGTCCTTTGTAGCAGTCTCGCCAGCAGCCGCAGCCCAGCCCATCAGAGGAGGAATACCGCCCACCACCGCACCAATCCAGGTATTAAAAGCCGTCACAGCCTTGAGAGGTGTATACATTCCAGCGTAAATAACAATATTGGCGAACCCAAGTCCAGAAACAGTGGGGTTTACACCAAAGTACAAGGCACCTGTGCCCAAAGCTCCGGCCAAGACTGCGAACAGAACCGCGGCCCTTTGAGAAATGAGCTTTCGCACCAGTGGTCGATTTCGAGTTCGAGTCATCTTGGCATCCGTCGAAGGCTCATAAAGCATGTTTAGAGCATTGGCGCTGGAGGAACATAGCGCCGTGCCGATCGTGAGGAATAATAATGTTAAAGGACTCAAACTCGGTGTCTCGGTAGTACTCGGCGACAGCATTTCGGGAACGGGGTATAAAGCGTATGTAGCCATGGCGGTAAGGACGACGAGCATTGTTAATCGGGGTTTCGAGAGGGAGAGACATGCAGAGAGGTAGCGGCGGAAAGAACTCGTTTGCGAAGCGGCGTGTGAAGCAAGGAGGGATGAGGCATCGGGAGGAAGTGGTTTTTCGCCTCGAGCAGCAGCGGCCGCAGCTTCAGCAGCAGCTTTCTCCCTCCGTTGAGCCTGTCGTCTTCGATGCGGTGCTAATTCCTGTTCCGGCTCCGTCTGCGCAGTATTCGTAGAAGATATCGTAGCCGCCGAAGCCGACGTCGATCTTATGCCATTGGCACGCCGTAGTATTACAAAATCGAGACATGTCGATCTATCAAACAATCTATTCGAGAGGAAAAACGAAGACCCCTTCCACGGAGCGGGAGCGACTATTCTAGGCGATTGGAAGGCTGCGGCGGAGGACATGCACCGTCGGCTAGCGGGTGCGGCTGCATTGAGGAGGATCTTCTCCGCGGCGGGGAGGAGACATCGTGGTGGTCGCATTATGGCGTGGAGGTTGCGATTGGGTTCATGGCGGTGCTGGGCACGCCAGGTTGAACGGTGACGGGGGAGCTGGGGAGCTGACTGGGTGTGGTTCGACTGGTGATGCTACAGCAGATTCTTGTTGCAATGGTGGATAACCCGATTGGGGAATCCTGGGGAAAGAAACGTGATTTATCACGTGCAGAGGCAGCAGTTGGAGAAGAACCCCGCAACCTGTTGCTTGCTGTCATTCGAAATCCATGAATTCTTATTGAACGCCGCTAAACCCAATCAAAGTCATTTACCATCCTCATTGTATCATCAAGGTTTGATCTTATGAAGGTCAATCTCAACCCTCATGTAATTCTTGGGACCGTTTGTGAGTGGAATAACCGACAAGTGCCGGTAGCAACTCAATCGCCTCCCTCCACAACAAGTTCACAATGGGAGAGCCACTTCGACCCACGCGTTTCCACCACATGATCACAGCATCGTCTCGACATTGGCGTAGAAAGTTGTGACCCATCAATTCAGGTGAATTGGGACATGAAAATAGTGCTGCCTGGAGGAGGGAAACCCCTCTTGCCTCGTCATTCTCGTCGTGGTAATTGCAGCCGAATGACAGGAGAGAAACAAGCGTTTCGGGTAGCCAAGCCGAGCGAATGGTCGCCAAAGTTTCCGTCATGCTCTAAATCTGGTGGGGGTCAGCTCGGCTTGGTGACTTTACTTGAGCAGAACGACTCCATTGATGAGTTCGATGATAAAGCAAAATATTGTTGAAATTGACAAGAATATTATTTAAATCACAATTGACTCCTTATTCTCTGCGGAATTGTTCAGAGAAAGCAGCTCATTCGCATTGATACATCGCTGACATGACGACGTTATTGGACGCACTTCGCCAGACCAGTCGAGTTGACTGCGATACTCTTGATTCGAATGGTACGAGCCACAAACATATCATAAACCTCTATTACTGACTCAATAATAGTCGCTCATGAGTTAGGCCCCTTTGTGGATTGCACATCTAACCAGGTAAGAAAGCTCTCCACGCCCCATCTCCCAGCAGTGCTGACCTTCTTCAGGCAATCGCATTCTCGGAGATCTCGAGACCGCTTGCTGGTGAACCCCTATTACATCACGATGCGTTGATCAAAGAGGCCATTCAAAGTGCCCGCGGGGCACTGAAGGAGTTGCAAGGGTTCGCGACGTTTGAGGAGTTTGTTGTACAGATCTTGGTATGGCAGCAGAAACCCACGTAATGGATCTTTACTGACGTGACAAGATGGTGAAACTTCAATTATTGATCGTACCTAATGTCACAGGCTACGTGCATATTCAGACCAACCCAAAGCTGTCCTACTCAACCAACGGCACCATTGGTGACGCCTACCGTAAGCCTTCCGTTTCGTATCTCTGTTGCTCACGCTCACTGACTATACAGGTATCGTCAATATCTTTAAACACCTGGCGCCGGACTTTGACGAGAAGAGGGTGTGCATCAAGATCCCCGCAACTTGGGAAGGTCTCCAGGCATGTCGAACACTCGAGATGAAAGGGATCGCGACTCTTGCGACCACCATGTTCTGCATGGAGCAAGCGGCGTTAGCTGCCGAGGCACAGTGTACCTACATTGCACCATATGTCAATGAGCTCAAGGTCCATTTCGAAGCTGGGTGAGTTTGATTTGCTAAAAAGCCCTCGCCATTCTAACAATTGCAGATACGTCGACGAAAACAAAGCCTTTGAGTTTTGTCGCGAAGCACAAGCCTACTACATTAGCCATTCATTCCGAACACAAGTGTTGGCGGCATCACTGACATCTGTGGATGAAGTGATGCAGCTTGCCGGAATCCAACATGTCACGATTTCACCGAATTTGCTCAATGGCCTCGCTTCTACTGACTTGTCAATCTGGAATGGCAAACTGGGCGATTACTTCGCGCAAGGCCCTGCAGAGAAGAGCTGGGAAACAAAAGACTACAATGCCCTGGTTAGGGATGAAAGCTCTTGGAGGATGGCTTTCACCAGAAGTGGCTTTGGTACGAGTGAAGGTAAGATTATCCAGGCCATCAACTACTTCGCCGACTTCCAAGACAAGCTCGAGGAACTTGTGACGCAGCATGCTGGGTAATTCTGGACGCATCGGTCTGTCAAGTTGGTGTTGCAACATCCGATACCTAGACCGAAATTGGACAAAGGAAAGCATCTTACAATACCATAATGAACGACTTCATTCACAACCCCCCATCGTCCTCTCGTGATTCCTCGTTATTTGGCTTTGAACAAAGAAGCTCACATAACAGATTGCCAATTGCTATTTCCACGCAACCGTGTGTTTCCAGCTTCTTTGTTTACATTGATTGAATTTCCCCTCTTTTCGGGCCTACCAACTCCAGCTGGAGACAAAGAATAGGCACACACTTTCCTGATTGAGGGAGGCTTGATTGCACCCCGATCGAGAGGTGCTTGGAGCTTTGGCCTGCCTGTTGCTAATTTTATGTCAATAGGTGTTATTGTCGACCCTTTTGGGGTTGACGTTTTGTGTGGGCAATTGGCCGTTAGGCCACCAACCGTTGTTGTTTCCAATGGTCTCTTGCTCTGTCTCAATGAATCAACACGGGTGCGACAGATATTAAGAAAACATTCATGAAACGAAATTATTCTTGATACAGAAATTACAATGCGGCGCAAGATGTTGACGTTTTGGCCAACCCTCGAAAACAAGATCAGTTAAGCTCAAAGGATGAACGGCAACGCCGAGGACAGGCGATCCTCGTCACAGACCACCCATCAACTTGTCAAAGAGAAGACATGTCTCTTTGTTGCCAACACCATGGCAAACCACTTCTGGTACGTGCGAGATGCTAGTCTGAGAACAATGGTATTGCATTCAGGCCATTTCGACCACAGGGCGAGGTTCACCTCAAAGGATCTTGCACCAGGTGTGCGATTTAACACCCTCTGCGACCCTCCATAACTTTTGACCGTTATGATCTCTTTCTCTTTATGCCATTTTCCTTGTTCTTTCCACATCAACTGAGCTCCCAGAATACTCTCACATACACTCATTTGTTGATACCCTTTATCTCTGTATCTTTACTTGGCCTTTCATTATACACATAGAGCGTCACCCTCGCAGTCCGCCTTTGACGAGCACCTCATTCTGTGATAGTGTATGGTTGTTCACGCAAATGGAGGAAATGGCCGGTATCTCATCTGCGGATCAGGATGAGTCCTCCCTCGATTACGTATCTTCTGACATTACCGCGGCACGCCTCAACCTCCTAGTCAGTCCAAGCGATTCACATTGGGTAAAGCAGCACAAGTTCTTCACCGAGAGACTAAAGTCGGATACTCCCATCAAAGACATTGTTCGAGAAAACTTCACATACCATGAGAGTCGCATGTTGATGCCATCTGATCGCGCAGACGTGCAGGAATTGCAAACTGCCAATACAAAGCGCTACGAGGCTCTTCTCAATGATCGCTTCAAGGGCTATGAGGACTCTTTGGTAACAAAGCTCACGATGATGTACTTTGGGTTGCCAATTGCGCCGATGGAAGACATTCTCAAAGAGCTCTCTATGGCTGTTGGTATGGAGGAGGATGTTCCGATGTACAACATCAAACCACCGATGCATTTTCTTACAGCACACGATCGTCGCAACTGGGGAAAGGATAGCCTGAAAGGTAAGCTATTACGAACCCCTTCAAAACCTCCAGTACACGACTAACAACTTCGAGCCAAGGAAGCCTTCAGTTGGCCAGTCCCGGTCCCAAAGATAAGCTATCCGATTTTGAGTCTTCGTAGAGGTGAAGAACCTAGCTCACGTCAACGCGGTGATCACGTCGCTTGTGACTACGTCCCCTCAACTGAGACTCCCGCAACCCCTGAAGAAGTATGGACTTATCTTTATAGCCATTATGGGCGCTTGCCATTTCGTCCTCGCAAGTGGCGATCATTTGCACTCGTCCTACGACAACTGTTGCATAATCACCCTGACGATATTAGGGAGAAGCAGTACATATTCGACATCCATGTTATTTATAAGAAGACCGGCGTGCGGGAAACCATTCGCGACAAGTTACCTTTATCGGGTGGTAGCAAAGCAATGCTCTTCCTGGAGGGACACTTCGCCCACGGCTCGAAAGACAAGGCACATAAGGATTGTTGTACTCTTTTTATTGACCATGTCCGGAAGGAATCAGACGACACAGTTGAGCATTGGGAACCTTCAAAGCAGCAACTGGAGACAGACACCGTCAGGATTGGGCGCTCTCTTGGGACTTTCCCCAACGGACCCGAGGAGGAAGTTATAAGTTATGCTTATATCCCATTTCCCAAGATCAATACCCCATGGTTCGTTGCTAGCAACTATGCATCTCAACAGTACAATGCTCACTTCAGGGCCGCCACTGATATCCTCTTTGGTCGACCTATGGGCAACAAAGATGGGGGATGCTCCGAGTACAACCATGCCTTATTCCGTCTCTACGACAGGAACAAGCCAGACGCTTCATTGACCGTACCCATCGTTTATGGTGCCATGGGTCTGCCGCAATCGGCTTGGGAGCTTCTTCACCCGCTGAACAACCCCAGTGCTTGCTGGATGATTGACTGCACCTGGCTCGACCCCGATGTGGTACCTCTTATCTTTCCCAACTACTACCCAAGCCCTAATCCTCACTTGTTGGAAGATGACAGTAATTCTGGTGACCCGTATGATAATGTCTTCCACCTGATCTGTGAGATTTCTACCGAGGCTTTTGACAATGAGTCGAGCAGAAAGCTTGAGTCAGTGTATGTCCTTGAGGGCGGCCCAACAAATAGTTATGGGCAAGGTATCAAGGGCTTGGAGGTTGTCCCGAAACGTCGTAATACTGGTTGGAAAAAGGATCCCGTTGGACGCGCTGTTGGCCAGAAGATCGAAACTCTGTCGGCCTGGTTTTTGACCATTCACCCCCATTTTCGTCCTGGGCACTGTCGTCTGTTCCCTGCTTGGCACGATGGACAAGACATCTCGGTCGAGTTGCCACCTCTGACATCCACAGCCCAACAGCTCTTTACTGCTATAGATCAGCTGGTATCCAGGACCAAGTACATGAGAGGCATGGGCCAGGATCTCATGTTACTCAAAGAGACTCTTTGTGCCAACAGCCGTGAAATTCGGGACACACCATCGTACCTGGTCCGCCCTGACTCATCTGACAATGAATGGTATCGTGTGAGAGAGTCCATTACATCCCCAGAAATTACAGTTACATTTGTCAACAAATCAGATGTGGACTGGGAAGAATGCATATCGGAGAACAACATCTGGGGCATTCGTGAGCTTAACCCCGAATTGCATGTCTCCCGCCCTCGGCTAGATGGTGATACTCTTGAAATCAAGGACCTCAAAGATCAAATAGCCGACCCTGCCGCCAATTACCCCTCGGCACCTGCAAGTCTCGGCCCCCTGAGCTCTAAAGACGACAGGAAGACTGATGGACCACTCTCATCTTACAGAAATAAGGCGTTTGTTAGCCCTACACTACCTCATGTCGAAGTCCCGGCTCCGAAGCTCGCATTGACCCAGGCCCCAACGCTTCATGGCGAATTTGAAGCTGAGGAGGAAGAGGAGGAGCAGGAGTATGATGTCGGTGTCTTAGCGACCGATCGACCTGACTGGGCCAACAAACCTTATTCCGCAGACCGTCGCCGGGTTTACAGATCAGAAAGTTCAGACCCAGGTACGGAAGAGACGGATATTTATGGTTATTCAGGAGATGACTCGCCCACTAGAGATGCTTCGGTGTCTGGAGACGCCTCGGATCAAAGGGAGGAGATAATAATCCCCAGTGATCACAGCAGTGATGAATCAAGCAGAGAGGACGATGACGCGGGGAGTGATGACGATGGCGATGGCAGTGAAGGTGGTAACGAGACTGGACACGCCGCTGCCTCCCGTCCTGGTCCTCCCAACAGCTCACCATGGGGCTTGGACGAGAGCGCGCCACGACAGGCCCGACAACGCACATGGGCCACTCAATCCAGTATCTTTGGTAACCTCAGAGCTGAGTCTGCGCCAGCTGTAATTGGCATCCCGTTGACAGCAGCGCCTGCAGAGAATATGCTTCGCACCGACGATTCTGGCAATATCCCGATGATCTCCAAAGCCGTCCTCACACCCACCGAGCAAGTCAAGCTCCAGCGCACCCTCTGGGACACTCGTAATCTGCTCCTCAAGCGCACCATGCAGTGCATCTTCGAGGGCTGTGACTTCACCTGCCGGACTGACGATCATGAGGCCAGGAAGAAACATGCCCTGGAAGCTCATAAGTCACGAATGTGTCCTTGGTGCGACGAGCCATTGTTTGAATGGTGGGATAAGGCTCAGAGGACGAAGCATATGCGGGAGAAGCATACTAAAGACCTGAAGGATGTCTTGGGTATTGTGGATGAGCCTATTACTATGACGACGCCTGCAGTACCTCGCCCATCGAAGCCCCCTCAGCGACCTGCGGGCAACCCCCTGCTGGCAGTTCAACCCCAATCTTCTCAGCCGTTCTCTCTGGGACAGGTTAACAATCCTTTCACTACATTTCGTTCAGCTCCCCCTCGCAACCCAGCTCCTATGGCTCATATGGTACCTGGTACAGCGCCGGACCCTGATGGGCAACGTCGTTTAGAACAGCTTATGCGCTCAGCTCGTCCAGTGCCACCAAACCTCCCCTTCGGTGGTAGGGCGCCCAAGCCACCAACGATACAGACACCAGCAACAGAAATGCTCTGCCAGCCTGGCCATGTTCAGAGGGAGCTTGAACAAGCGATAAAGTCACGGGAAGCAATGGATAGAGATAAACGTCCTGAACCTCCGCGAACTCTCACAAACCCCCTTGCCTGGTATGACATGACTGGACCAGTGGTTGTCGTTGATCCACCAGAGGTTTGTGGCATCCGAGGCTGCAAATTTGACGTCAGCGGGCTCGGTTCTTCGGGCCTATATGAGCACATCACGAGAGGCCATTGGCGTGATGAGGCTCCGGAGTGTCCATTCTGCGAACTTCCGTTCTTCGTAGTCGAGGGCACAGATGAGGAAGGCAATGAAATAAGAAGCTATCGCGGGGCAACAGACTGTAGGAAGCACTTGGACTGCCATGTCTATGAACTCTGGGAACATCTGCAGCCAGTTTTGGAACGTCCGGAGATGGTCTATTCTGATAACGTCGGGAGCCCGTTGAGGGGGGAAGTAGAAACCGTTCGGGTGATCGAACCAGAGACTTATATTGAAGGGCAACAGGTCTCACAGCGTCCTCCCGTTAGGAAGTGTAAATACTTCGGGAAGTGCGGTATAGTCATTTGGGGTATGACTATCGAGGAGTATGATCGTCATATCGAGGAATGTCATACAAAGCGACAAAGTGATTCAGATGACGAGGACGATGACGAAGCCATGGGCGATGTTGATGCAGAGGATGAGAGCAATGATGACAGTGACAGTGACAGTGACCACGACAATGGGAACCGTGGTAGTTCTAGCAAGCGGCAACCTCCTGATCGTTCACGTACTCGAAGTCAGTCTGCTCGGAATGCCTCGAAGAGCAGATCGACAAGCCCGACTCCGCGGGTGACTGAGGTCTTTTCAGAAGATGAGGTTGTGGATGAGTCCAACGAGTCAACTGGCGCTGTGGTGATGACCAAGAGGCCTGTTCCCAAGAAGCCTGCCCCCAAGCCTGCCCCAAAGCCTGCCTCCAGTAAACCCCCTTCGAAGAAAGCGCTTGGGAAACGCAAGGCGTTAACACAGGAGATCGTATCGGCGGCTGAGAGCCACAGCGAAGCCCCTTCCACAGTTTCTCATGGTCGGCGACGACATACCAAGGTTCAGGAAGAACCGCCTGAGACAACGGCTTCCTCCACTGAAGCACAAGGCAGCGAGGCTCAGGGCAGTGTCGCCCGAGGACGAGCCCGGAGCAAGAAGGTCAAGAAGACTCGCCGTACGGGAGAGAAGGATAGTCAGTATGAAGATGATGGATATGAGACTAATGACTATGACGAGGAACCAAATGAGAAAGGAGGAAAGCCCTTCCATCGCCGAGCGAAGTCTCCAGACTGGGTGAATAAGCTCGGTCCTGATAATCCTGACTTTGATCCCGACGACGACATGTACTGCTCCAAGTGTCTCCGCAAGGTGCCTAAGAAGCGAAGCAAGAATCCCAACCACTCGGAAATCGGTCGCGATGCAGAGGTCGAGGTTTGTATCTTTCCCTGCTATTTTGACATGAATACTAACGCATAACAGGCTCATACTGATAAGAAGCGATGCTGTGGTATCCGCAACGCCCCGGGTTCAATCGAACATCTCCCCAACCGCAGCGGCTGGATCAAAGGCTCTGACTTACCCAAGACGCTTGGCGATATCAAGAAATCATTCCGCCGTTGCTACCCAACATACGCACGCACAGTCTATCCCACCAACCCAGTTGACCAGTTTGCATCACTCTGGCGTTCCGACCCCAATAACCCGGACAACGATGCATGGTGGGACATTCCTTGGCCCCCCTACGAAGGAGACCCTCCTTTCCCTGGATCGTGGGAAGCGCCCGGCCTGCCGTGGGATAACACCTCGGATGGACGAAAGCGACGCAAGATGTATACCGGAGTAGAAGTCCCTGATTCTTGGTATGAGTATCAGAGCGAACCTGACACCGATGGGTCGATGGATGCGACTGTTCCGGAGGATATTAGGAATCTCACTATTGATGCTACGCCGGCATTGAAGAGGCCTGAGAGTGCGATTACTTCGATTGAGGAGAAGACTGAGGAACAACCTGCTGCGAAGAAGCCCAAGATTGGTAAGTTCCATCCCCATCCCTACTGCTCTCTCGTTATGAACGGGGCTGACATTATAACAGGGGCCATTCCCAGACGTGGGAGAAAGCCAAGTACGCAACCCTCGCGTGCCTCGAGTCGAATCCGTATGCAAAGAACCGGCACTGCTTCTACGGCTCCTTCGACAGCGGTTTCGAGGGCTACTTCAGTTGCAGCTGCGGCACCTTCTCCTAAGGCTGCTCCAAAGGCTTCAAAGCTTCCGAAAGCTGCCCCGAAAGCTGCTTCAAAGGCCGCTCCGAAAACTGCACCCACAAAGGCGACTGGTTCAAAGACTGCGACTCCAGCGCCAGAGCCTGCACCAAAGCCTGCTAAATCTGCTTCGAAACCTGCCGCAAAGACGGCTCCTAAAAAAGCGGCTAGTTCAAAGACTACGACTCCGGCTCCAGAGCCTGACTATGATAGCAGTGATCCGGATAGGTGATTCGTTTGACAGTATACTATTCGAGTTGGACTGGATTCGTTCTGTTGAGATATAATGAGTGTTTTGTATGTTGGAATGATGAATATGGTATGAGCTTTGTTATTTAGTCAAGATTTGGTATTGGAGTCATATTGAGTTTGTTCGCGTGGTTGAATGGTCAATTAGAATCATGTATCTTTTGCTATGTATCTAGATCTCTTCATCGCTATCGCAATTGCCTCTCATTATACTGTCTGTAACACCCCAAAGCACATTGATCTCGCATGTCTGTCTCGAATAAAACCCCATTGCAACGCCTATTTATCCCCTTGTGACAACTCTATCAGAGGTCGTCAGTCCGAATACATGAGAAAGTCGACGCCATACACGCCTTGCAAGATATCACCAATTCCTCTAGAAACCTATCCGTTCCTCCTGGTTCCAAGCCTTAGTTTTGTCATATTATAATGCCTCGATAGCATTGAGAAGAACATCCACTCCTGCGTCGCCCATCTCGCCCTTATCACCGAGTAGTGCACCGATGTCGCTGAGAATACCCAGCGGGATGTAACAGCCTGTCTTTGCCTTCTCAAGACTATCCTTGAGACGGCTGGTGTGTTCCCATTCTTTGGCAGCGACTTCTGCGCGGTCGATAACGCGTGATGAGATACCGCACATGGCGGCGCAATGCATACCAAAACTACCTTCAGCGACACCGTCTTCCAGTTTGTACAAGAAGGTAACGCGACGCTCCTCGTCATCAACGTGGATCTGCATCCTTCGTGCTCGGATCTCAGGATGGTTCTCAAACTCTGTTGCGAGAGAGTGGTAGTGGGTAGCAAAGTAACCGACACAGCCGATGTGAGTAGCGACGTGGTGAAGAACAGCCTGGGCGACGGCGACACCATCGTAAGAGCTTGTTCCACGACCCAGCTCATCAAGAATAACTAGCGATCGCGGTGTGGCTTCGGAAAGGATCTTCTTGGTCTCGGACAACTCGACAAAGAAGGTCGATTGAGCGGCGAAGATGTTGTCGTTGGCGCCGAGACGAGACATGATGCGATCGACGGGAGTGAGGCGTGCGAATGTGGCAGGGACGTAACATCCGATCTGGGCCATGATGACGGCAACGCAAGACTGTAGTTGTTAGTATTGGGAAATGATACAGAGAGGAGGGAGCTTACCATGCGAAGGACGGTAGATTTACCGGCAGCGTTGGCTCCAGTCAATAAGTTGATCTTGGCCTGGTCACCACCAAGCTTGATATCATTGGGAATGAAGTCATCAACTGTGTTCAACATACAAGGATGTCGCAGCTCCTGGAAGTCAACAGTGCTTCGCTCCTCATCCACGAACTCCGGACGGCAACTCGGCTGGCCAAGAGAAGCGGATGCCTTGGCTAAGCTGACAAGACAATCCAGCTGGGAGATAATTTTGATGGCTTGCAGCCAGGTCTCATAGTCAACATCGAACTTCTGGAAGAATCGTGACGCAACTTCTCGTACAAGTTGTGAGTGGGTTTCTTCCGCTTCTTGAAGCTCTCGCACAAGTTGGGATAGCTCAGGGAAGTACCAGCGCTTGACATCCTTTGTCGCCGACATCTGGCGGAAAGTTGAAGGAACCTTGACGCTCTTGGGGGCCTCCAGCTGGTAGATCTCTTTACCAACGTCTGTAAACTTCAGGAGCTTGCACTTGAACTCCTTCTTCTTCTCGGTCAAGAGATCCTCGAGTTGCTGCTTAATCTCTTCGATGCGATCGGAACTCTGGTCGAAATCTTCTTCAATACCACGCTCGGGAATGAGTAGCTTCTCGTCGCGCGCTTTGCTACGATCAAATGCTGATCTCCAATAACTCAAAGGTTCATCAAGATTAGGCATTGACGAGATCAGGCGGTCGACGAGGCCGTTACCACCCTTGTAAGATCCCAGAAGGCTCATGGTGTACTCTATCTGCTCAAAGCCTTCCAGGACCTTGACAAAGTCCTCGGGTTTGCACGCACCGGCGTGGATTCGGGAGATGAGTCGCTCCAAGTCGGGCATCTTGACGAGCTGTGAGGCGAATTGTTCCCGAACTGTCTGATCAGCATTGAGCATCTCGACAGCATCGAGACGTTCATTGATGCGATCAATGTTGCAGAGCGGGTGCGCGACCCATGATCGGAAGAGACGTTTTCCAAAGGGCGTGACGCACTTGTTAAGTAGGCTGAACAACGTTCCCTCGGAACCGCCATTGACCGAGTTGGAGAAGACTTCAAGGTTGATGAGCGTCTGACCATCCAGGATCAGTGTTCCATTCTTCTGAATTGGGTTGTAGAGCTCGAAGTTGCCCTGCGACAGCAGAGGTCTCTCGAGCTTGAGAAAGCGCAAGTATGAGATCAAGGCACCAGTTGCCGACATGGCCAAGTCATCGTCCCGTAGTGACTGGAGAATCTCGGGCCAAACCTCCTCGTCAGCATCTTCTGACTTGAAGTAGCCTCCACAGTCGAGTTCGCGACGGGTCTTATCCGCCTCCCAGAACTCATCACCTGGCTTGAGATGTGTCCAGATGGTAGTTGGGCTAGTATTGTTCTTCAGGATACGCAGTGCCTTAGTAGACAAGCGGGACTTCTCAAGAAGTAGTTCTCGTGGGCCGGTTTGGGCGATAAGGGTCTCAAACTTGGTCAAATCCACATCATCCACAAACGTAGAAAGGTAGAAGCGTCCAGTAGCCGTGTCGGCAAAGGCGATACCAAAAGCAGGGAGGCCGTCAACCACAGATTCCTTGATAGCTACACAGTAGGAGGCCATGTCATCTTGCAACATGCTACCATCGACAAGTGTTCCGGCTGTAAGGATGCAAGCAAGCTCACGGGTGATAACCTTGTCGGCCTTCTTGCTCTTGTCCTGTCGCTCGCGCATCTCTTTGCCCAAATTTGTCTCCATCTGATCGACACGAGCAACCTTGTATTGTTTGGCGATAAATTGGTTCACCCAGTGATCGAGCGAACTCTCAGGCACTCCAACCATGCGCATGTTGACCCGGTCTGTCATCTTGAAGTCGAACTCCTGATGCCCCACGGTGGCATCGTTCTCGTATAGTTCGTAAAACTTGCCCTTCTTGAAGAAGACAATTGTATCCCAAAGGTTCTGCTTGATCTTCCAGTATTGAGTCTCAAAAGGAGAGAACTTGTGCCAAGCAGCAGGGGGAATGTAAATTGTTCGCTTGTCGTACTCGGGATGGTCAGGCTTTCGCTTGTCTTTATCCATAATATTGGCAAGCCAAGGATACCTTTGATCGGGGTCTTTGGTGTGTGCCTTCTCCTTATACTTGGGGTCCCTTATGGCCACTCTTTCAGCGGGTTTGACAACCGGTTGCTTATCGGTAGAGGCAGCATCATAGCTCCATTGTGAGGCCGTAGCGCCTCCCACATCATCCATCAGCTCATCCTCTTCAAGAATGCTATCCTTGATATCTATTTCAGGTTCAGGAATGGGCGATGACTTGTTGGATCGTTTTCGGGGAGCAGCGGGCTTTGAGGGTCGCTTTCGCTTCTTAGAACGAGAGGTATCTTCGTCTGAGTCTGATGCGATAAAGTCATCCATAGTATCTACAATCGTTAGATTTGAACAGTGAATCAGACACGGGGAGACATACCACTATCGTTCTCCTCTGGCTCTTCCTCCTCTGGTTCTTCGTAATCGTCTTCATCCCTAACAACCTGTCGTACTCTCGTTCTTCGACGCGAGCTTGCGGGCCCGCCAAACTGGAAGGGCTCGTCTTCCTCTGAGGATTCGGCGTAACTAACAACCTTTTTGACCTTCGGGAGTATCAGTGGCTGGTCTGGCTAGCATCTTGCATTGCGAGTTTCTCACCTTTCGAGTCGGACTGCTGGGGACAGCGTCGTGGCTCATTTTGTTTGAGGGCTTCTGTAGGTCCGTGTCAGCTCGTAAAGCTGCGCATTCTAGGAGCATTCTTTACCTTCATGGTCGAATCGAGATTCTCCTGGGAGCTCGGAGGCTCAATAGCATCACTATCAGGCACGGGAGTTGTTTGCTTGATGGCGACAGTTGGCTTGGGCTTGGACTTAGAGAGCGGAGTTGTCTGTGGAAGAGAATTTGCCTTCGTTGTTTCTTTCAAGCACGAGGATTGCTTGGTCGTGGGAGAGGCTTTTGCAAGAGGAGATGATGCGGGAGCGGCGGGGGAAGAGGGCGCTGCTTTTTGGAAGAAGGAAACGATTGAACGCTGCTTGGCTGAAGAAGTAGTGGCGGTCGGTTTGGTCGCTTTAGCGGGCGTTCGGGCCGCAGTTGATCGTTGGCTCGTCATGATGGTGAATAGCCTCAGCAGTGCGCAGCGATTAAATGTCCTAGGCAGGGCCCTCGACAGGCGTGAATCAGGAAAAAGAGACAGTGGACAGTATTCGATGACGAGTATGTGTCGTTAGGCAAACAGTAAGTAACAATTGACAAAAGAACAAAAGTCTGGACGAAAAAGAATAAGTAGGTGATTGTATGAAGTTGAGGATGGTGGATGGAGCTTCAGATTGGGAGGGCCATGTCTTTCTTAGATTGAGTTGGTAGTCGCGTCAAGTTAGTAATTTAGGGGACAGGGTGCACGCGTCCTCACGCGTTAATTGGAAAGTGACAGCCCAGCAACCGAGTCAAGCAAGTCTTTCGCACTGGGCAAGCACACCCGGTACGCGTTTGAGAGGCCCCACTTGCCGGCAGTTCTTATCGCAACCCAATCAGCATCCTCATCGTGATCAGATGCATAGCTCCTGACTTACCCTAGACCACCTGCATATCCCGTTGCGCCGTGAACAATGATGACAGCAAAGATCACTGAGTCAAAGATCGTTCAATACAGTGAAAGACTTCCTAGTAGCTCTGAGTTTCCTAATCTTACTGAGAGACTGTTAGCTCAGTTATTAACAGTGTTTCATTATTGTTCAAGCACGTCAGTTCTGGCCATGTAAAATGCAAGGAACCAATGAGTCAATTCGTACATATTTTAGCCACACAAGTATCTACTATCAACATAACATGCAAACCAATCTTTGATGCAATGGGATCACATGATCAAACATCCAACGTTAAATTGTTTTGGAAGATGAGCTTGGCAATCAACGATACCCATCCAGTTCTAGAATGTCGCAGGTCCACTGTTAGATCGACTCGCTTGGGGTGATATCCCGAATACCATAGTGGTAACCCTCGAACCTATTCCATATACCTTAATCATGTTCTTGCACGATTATTTGATTTTAATAAAGACATGAATATGGCTCTGAGAGCTACAGCCACAAAAAATATCACAGCTGGTTATCAAAATTTCAAAGTCAAGGTCAATGGCCAAAAGGCATCAATGTCTCATTCATCGTACAACACTAATTACCCCAAACCTCTCATCTCTTAACCGTTGAACTTTCTAACCTTGAAAGGGCTCGCAGAAGCCTGAGGCGCAACACACTTGTTCGCCAAAGCAGCCTTACCCGCCGCACTAGTAGCACTAACACAATCCACACCAATATCCTTAACACCATCACACAAGAACACAGGGTCTCCACCACAAGGAGTCTTGATGTTAAAGTCCTTGAACTTGATGTTCTCACAGACAGCATCCTTGCTAGTCGAGCAAGTCAACCTGGCAACAGCGTTACCGTACTTGCCGGAGCTGTAGCCGGTGAAGTTGTCGAAGAGAACGTTGGTGATGTTCATGCGAGAGGGGTACTGGGCACAGGTAGTAGCGTTGATGTTGAAGTAGCACGAGTCGATGAAGGCGGTGTACTCGTTGTTGCCGCCCCAGAAGTTGCGGAAGGTCACGTTGTCGATGAAGCCGTAGCCGATGTCAGGGCCGGCCCAGGTCTTGAGACGGGCGCCGTGCTGGCCGTTGAGCATCCAGACGTTTTCGATGACGACGTCCTTGACGAAGGACATCTCGCCCTTGTACTGGCCAAGAGAGCCAATGGACTGACCGTGGGTGCCTGATATCATTAGTAAGAGATATGGAATGCGAGGAGTGAAGTGAGCTTACCGTTGCAGTACATGGTGTCGACGTGGACGTTGGTGGCGTTGCTCTTGGGGGAGAAGCAATCATCACCAATGTCAACCCAGGCACGCTCGACATTGAGGTTCTCGACGTTCAGGGAGTCAAAGAAGTCAGTGTTCTTGGGAAGAGCAGTGGCGTTTGTGGAGCGAGCAGTGCAGATGACGTCCTTAAAGGAGATGTCCTTGGCTAGAAGAATGTCAGTACGAGATCATCGGGAGTTAGTGAGAATTGCTTACAGGTGACGACAAAGTTAGTCCAGCAAGGGGAGTCCTTGAAGTGAACTCCCTGGATGTCCAGGTTGGTGGCGTTCTGAGCATAGAACAGAATAGGTCGCAGATAGGCGTTGGTAGTGTCGAGAATCTCCTTGCCAGCAAACTCTGCATATTGTTAGTATGAATTTGGTGAACGCTGAGAGAAGAGACTTACCGTTCCACCATCGCTGTCCGTTACCGTTCAGAACACCCTTTCCGTAGAGCTTGATGTTCTTGCCACCCCACTTCCAGAACATGATCGAGTTCTACAACCATTAGTCTCAACTCATTCATCATGAGGTTTCAATGACATACCTGGAAAGGATGCTTATAAGCATTCTTCTGCCAGTACTCCGTATCATTGGTAAACTTAATCTCACCCTCAAGATGAACATGAATATCATTCAAAAAGGTGAGATCAAGGGGCTTTCCAATCACAAAAGTCTGACCTTTGGGGAGATACAACGTGCCTCCCTTGTTCGCCTTCTTCAAGCCCTTGTAGAACTCCGACGAGACATCATCATGGTCGTTCTTACTATGTCTGATAGTATAGACCTTGCGATGACTTCTCTTGACGGGAAGTTCATAGGGGTGCTTGGCGCGGAACTCTTCAATGCTGCGAGGAACACCGGCTGGGAGCTCGATGGCCTCAGCGAGAACGCCTGCGAAGAGGGAGAGGGTTGAGAAGAAGCTCGAGACCTTCATTGTGAAAAAGGATTGACGGTGGAGAAGATGAGATGGCTTGAGGATCAGAAGAAAGGAAACATAGGGATGTTTAGAGGTTTTATATACAGAGAGTGGATGATCATTTCGGAGGTACTCCCGAATACATGACCCCCAGCATCTCAAGCGGGTCTAAACTGCATAGCTACTTTAGTTTAATAGCCCTCGCCTCATGTCAAAAGAGTTAACAAACCCCAGATTACAAGTGTTGTCTTCGCTAACAAAGCGTCGTCTACACTGGCCCTCTGAATAAGCTTGTTCCCAGCGGACAGCCTCTCATTCGTGGACTGTAAATTATCCGCGGCTCAGAGTTCCCGTGGAGCTGTATTTCCCCATTCTTAGCGGTAGATCACCCCGCCCCCATTGACGCTGGGGACGAAAGGTAATTCCCCCGCAAACCCCAACGTCAAAATTCGAGGGGCCGACGCGAATCGGATCGACTGTTTGAGAAGCGGTGACATTTTTTTTTACTATTAAATTCGAGGACCAGGGCTTTGGTAAAGGGTTTGTGATTTTGGGGTGTTGGGCGGTCTGGATGCGTGTGCGGCTAGGCATGACCCTGTCGTGGGTTTCAGAGTTGTAATTAAACTTAAGGATAAAGAACTTTAGATGTGACCCTGGTAGGACCGACTTATCCACGGACGGACATCATGCGAGACTGCGGAAGACTGGTCTAGAGTTTGACGGAGGATAAAGTTAATTAAATCATGTAAAGCTGAGGCACGGAATGGGCTATCGGCAAACGCTTAGATGAATCCATAGTTATTAGTGAAGTCAGAGCTAGAGGACAAATTCCTCTCATTCTCATGATGTTACTAGGTCGGAAGCTTCAAGATTATGCTCAAGTGTGAGAGATGAGAAGAACATCCGATTATTGAAGAATGCACCTCCGGAGTCTGGGATCGTTTGGTATAGAGGAATTTATCCAAGTCTCCAGCTCTGCTCTGTGCTCACAAGACATATAAGCTCTTGACTTCACTATCTCGCCAGAGGAATACAATAAAAAATCGATAATCTCTATAGCTATTACTCTAGTGTATTCTAATCTGCTAAACATCCATAAAAACAACTTCCGTAGATCCAGATTCAGTCATAAATATACAGAAGCCAAGCCCCAGGCTCATTACTCGATGCTCTGTCTAACATCCCTCTCCCATTGTCTCTATGGCTTCTCATCAGCCGTCAAATTAGCCTTAGCCGACTGTAATTTCACCGTGATGAAAATTAAAGCCAGCCCAGTACCAGTCCAGAACCCAATCTGACATTGACTTGTTCCATCAAGATTTTCAGCACCCTTGATATTCCTTTGTACCGATGTTGCCATCTCAACAACACCCAGCCAAAATGCCACGCCTAGGTAGAGTAGGCTGGTGATCAACGCACCTGCCACTGCCTGAAGATGATCAGGGAGTGATGTTGTGATGATAAAGCTGTGGATGTTAAAGGTAATGCCTACCCCAACTGTGGCGAGAATCATGGCGGGGAAGACGAATGTCCAGTAGAGGAACGAGTTTGATATTCCGCTGTTGGGGATGATTGAAAATAGAATTGATGCGCCGAGGAAACCAAGGCAGAAAATGATCAGGAGTCGTTGTCCATTGAAGACATGAAGAACAAAGCCGCAGATGACAGCAAAGATGAAACCTCCAGCCGCGAGAGGAATGAACCAAGCTGTGGTCAGTAAAGCTCCAGTATACAGGGCTGATTCGATGCTAAGAAATATGGATGTGAGCTGAGATTGGCATCTGGTGGATGGGGCAGGACTTACTAGAAGCTAGCGTTGAAAAGAACCAGACTAAACGATCCATAGGACACAAAGAGTGCAACAACTAACCGACTCATGTATTTCATCTGGAAAGCTTCCGCTGGAATAAGAGGTTGACGGGCCCTCCACCCTTCAATGTAAACAAACAGCGCAAGACACATGATACCAAAGATCAAGGCTACATAGCCCCGAGGTGCTTTTTCTCCACCAGTCAATGCATACGCCAGCAATGCAATACCCGGAACAACAGTAGCCGTACCCAGCCAATCCATCTCAATGTCAGGCCGTGGATCTCCATGACTCTTTGGAATAGTCAGAAGGCCAGCGATGAAGATACTGGCACAAAAGAATGCACCAATGAACAAATACCATTTTCAGCCAAGGATTTGAGCAGACAATGCGCCAAAGAAGATTCCAGAGTAGAAGCCGATACAAGAAAAGGCTCCAAATATGCTGAAAAGAAGAGTGTTTCGTGGACCAGGGCGATAAATGCGTGACATGATAACGACACTGGACGGCAAGAAAGCTGAAGGTCCTAAACACTGCATTGCTCGACAAGCGATGAGCATAGTAGGATTCTGACTGAAGCCAGCGATGATGGACCAAACAGTCAACCAAGCATGACCACCCAGGAAGATAAACCTTCCGCCGTGAATCTCGGAGAGTCTGGCAAAAGGAAGGATTAAAATAGCTGTAGTAGAATTGATAACAGCAGCAGGCCACATCCTAGCCTCATTCAAAGTATCCACCAACGAAGGCAAAATGATATCGAAACCAGAAACAAAGTACTCACTAATGGCTAGCGAACCCACGACGGCAAAGATAAAGCCCAGCTCTGATGAGAGATTTGAGAAACATGCCGGGCGGTCTCGACCTAGACGATCGAGGTCTTTCTGGTTGAATGATGAAAGTTCGGGGGGAGCATTGTGTTCTTGGTCGAGAACACCTGTTGGAGTGGTGAATTTCTCAGTCATGTCGTGGTAAAGACGAAGATTGGCTGGGTGATGATGGTGGTGACAAAAAGTTCGGGAGGTGTTTTCGCTAAGTCATACCGTTTTGGGGTTGTGGATTCTGGATCCGCTCTTGTTGGAAGACCGGGATGGAGATAAGACGGACAAAAGTGGAGGTAGTCTGAAACAAAACCTTGGTCGGAACTGATGGAGTTGAGACTTTTTGGTTGATTATAAGATATCAAGAGAAGATGGCGGAAAGTCCGAAACATGACTTTGCCGAATATGCATTATTTCTCGAAATGATAGTAAGTTCGGAATTGAAACTGAGGATTTACAATGACAATTCGATATTCTGATCAATGCAATCAACTACATGCGAATTTCATATCGTATAAGTGTGTACTCCTCAAACCCTCTCCAGATGCTGGCAGCTTATCGCAAAGCTATAAATGCTAGTACAACCCTCCAGCCCTTCAATACTCGAGAGTACGTCTTTCCAACTATCTGTCTGACGATAATCCCCCCAAGCTTCAGAATGAGAAAGTGCAACAAAACCCATGAGAACCGATCTCGGTACTCCATCTTCACTTCTTGCAGGAAAGTTGTTCTCCACGCCCCAGGCGTGAGCGACTCTAGCATCACCAGGAAAAACTTGTATGAGAATCTCCTGGATCTTGGACGAGAGAGTTTCTTTCTCTGCATCTGAGAGGTCTTGGGGGAAGTATGCCAATATAATCTCTGTGAGAGGTGACTCAAGAACATCTGAGGACGGAACCATCTTGATATGCTTTGAGAATTCTCTATACGTGCAGATCTTGGGAATGTCTTTGACTGCATCAGCGCCGTATCTATACCAGTTAGCTACTTTACTCCAAATCAATGTGTAGGACTTACTCCTTAGCAAATTGCCGATGTTGCTCGACGGAATCAAAATCGAAAAAGCACCAGACCTTCGATGGCTCAATCGATTCCAAGCCCCAGTAAACCCTTTGGGGGCCACCAGGCTTGCTGATGACAGTCTTCCAAGCGCCAGTCAAGATCTTGCCCTCTGGGGTGGTATGGTCCATGATGTTCATGTTGGGCTTGACGCCCATGCATCCAACTTCAGTTACAGTCATAATATAGAGGAAAAGGCCGCCTTTAGGGAAGTTTAGTAGTCTATGGCAGTCAGAGATTTCGGCATCCTTTATACATGTTCTCAGTCCGCTGCCTAAAGGATTGTCGCTTTTGCTGATGCCTGTTTTATTTTGCTGCCACTTCCGTTCCGAAATTTCACCATAAAATGTCAACATACAGGTAATATCGTTTCTAGCCCTTTGCTTCCAGAAATTACCGGCTTCTACAGATCTTGGCCAAAACACAAACTCCTCCTAATTCTGGCTATCTAATCATCATATCCATTAAAAGTGTAGACCAAACAGCCTGCTTGAATCGATCCACCAATGCCGCCGTTGTTGCCTAGCTCACTGTTAGTATGGCACTTCTTGTTCGGGCTAGTATGGAGGCTTACATTTCTCAAAAGCACCCCTCATGAGCGAGTAAGCAGTAACATCACCAGCTTGACCCAAAGGCCATCTGACATCCTGGGTATCTCCATCAGTAGTACTGTCTTGGGCCCAGTTGACTTTGTACTCGTAGACAACACCACGAGAAGTCCCCTTGTAAGAATGCTGAATATCCGGTCCAGCATCCCATCCTCCATCTGGCTCTTGGCTACTAAAGTCCTCAGCATAATCATCTTGTGTACCTGGATCAATGGCGCCGTGATCTTCACCTGTCGCTTCGAGACATTCAGGGTCTTGCTGTACCAGGGGCTGGTAGTTGGGATCAACTGTAGGAGTCGCATCGGCATCTTCTGTGCTTGAGGTTGCTTCTCCCGAAATAGTCACCGCTTTGGTGGCAGTAGCCTCGTGGGTGGTGAGCGTCGTGCTGCCAGGAGAAGAGGTTGCTATTGCCTCTGAAGAAGTTGACTCTGTTGTCGCGGTAGCTGTTGCTACATCACTGGTAGTCTCAGTAATCGTATGCCGGTAGTCCTCGATGACTCTGTAGCTATATATGCCGCAGCCGACGACAAGACTTCCACTATCACTGATACCGTCTGCGCGAGAACTGGTCAAGCCACATGATAGAGCCAGTTTCGACATGGCCCCAAGACAATCTTGTACGCACCCGTCAATGGAACCGAGATCCCAACTGAATTCTATCGAGTAACCGTCACACTTGCTTGCGCGTCTCATCACCTTCGAGTCAATTCCAGGCAATCTTGCATGGCTTTGTCGCTTTGTTTTATCGCTGGACCTCAGCGCCTTCGCGGTAATATTTTAAACCAGTGTTTCGTTATCACTAGCTGAAACATGAGCGCAGAACGATGGCCAGGCCCTAAGAAACATGTAAGGTCAAGACCTGATGAGACAGTGGTTGAGGCTTCTGTTGACGCTGGAACTGTTGTTGTTATAGTAGAATTTGCCTCCTTTGTCGACACATCATCATCATCATCATCATCATCATCATCATCATCATCATTAGAATCTTCGTCTCCTGGGTCATCTACGGGGCTGGGGTTTGACTTGGGGGGACTTGGGAGAGTCGCTGGCATTTTATCGCCCACAGGTTTCCACTTCCAACCTCCCGACCAAATGACGACAATGATACCATTATCGTCTGTTGTAGTGGTGCTCTCGGTAAGCGAAGTGAATTGTGGGTCTTGTGTAGGAGCGAAAGTTGCAATAACATCGCTTCCTGCAGTCACTACGACATTCGATGCCTTGGCATGACTTGTGCCCTGCTTGTGAGTTGCCGGTGGGATAGTTTCATCTTTTGAAGCTTGGTATGACCATGTTGACTGCAATTGCTCGGTGGTTCCCTTGTTGGTCCTCCCAGGAGTTGCTGAGATGTTCTCTGAAGGCTTGGGCTCTGGAGTTTCGGGTTCTGTCAAAGGAGGCGTACTTTAGTCTCCAGTAGTACCAGGGGCCTGAGTATCGATAACTGGAGTACTTGGTATAGAGCTATCCACAGTGGTGAAGGAGCCCTTGGAAAACGTGCCGGTTGGTGTCAAGACATCGGTAGAAACGACGGAGCTCTCCACATCGCCGGTGAGATCTGTTGAAGGAACTGCACTGGTGACCCTACGCATCACGATGCTGACAGTGGTGGCTTCATCTGACGGCGTTGTTTCGTTATTAGTCGATGTTTGCTTAGAGCTTACAATCGTGTCGGTCGCAAGGGTAGCCGCTGTTGTAGCAGAGGGGACCAAGGTACCAATGAGATCTGAAGTGCCGGTTGCAGCGGAACCTAAAATGGAAGTACCATTTTCGGAAACCCATTGTGACTCTGTAGTGAGTGGGTTGCTGGTTTCAGCTGGAAGTTTCTTAGAAGTTCCCTCCTGACTAGCTTGGGTATCTGATGATGTGGCGTCTAAGGTAGTACTGAAGTCTCGAGTTGAGCCACCATCAGTGAGTGGTGATGTTAACGTATCACCGGGAAAGGCCGAAATTGTAGGTAAAGTCTCGAAAGTACTCACTACTTCCAAGGTGCTGCCTGAGTGAGTCTGTTCAAGTTCTCTCGAACTGCCCGGAGTTGAGATGGATGTGTCAAAAGTCCTTGCACTGGGCAAGTCCCTTGATGTCTGGGTAGGAAGTGACGGGTTGGGGATCGGGGAGGACGGCACTTCTACAGTCTCGGTGGAATATGGAGATTCTGTTGGTAGTGCCAAAGGCATTGTGGTAGGCTTGGATGATGGATGAGAGCTGTCTACCAAAGTATCCACAAAGCTAGTACTATCGTCGCCTTGTTCTGACGTCGAAGGGGGAGAATGAAAGAGAGTGATCTTGTGACAGATGAGCAGAACCCGACAGAGTGACCTCAGATAGAACTTCACTTGTCGTTGATGACACGGGAGAACCAACAATGGGATATTGAACTTCTTGCGTAGGCGTTGATGGACTAAGTGTCTCGGAAACGGTGGGTTCAGGAGAGTGATCAATAACCTCAGTTTCGAGGCTAGGTACATCTGTTCCTGTTCTCTCTCCTATTGTCCGTCCTATGTGATCATATGGGCGATGTCTGTAGGAGTAGAGATCTGGGTAATCCGCCTCGATATTATGAGGGAATGCCGTCGACCATGAGACAAAGATTGGCAAAGCCAGGAAGAGAATCTGCCAAAGAAGAATCATTGCGAACGAATCACGGCAGAGTCAGACAAGATACGAGGTAATGAGAGTGTGGAATGGATGCGAAGAAGGAATAGCTTTCCCAAAGAATGGTCTTGTGAGCCCGAATTCCTTCTTTTAAGCAAAATCTGGGAGACAAAGTTCAAGGTGACAGTCTGCCTACATTGTAGCATCACGCAGTACGCTGTAACAAGAAAAGAAACAAGAGACGTAAAGAAATGGCGGGAAGATCAGCAACCAACAGTAATACATGGTTGTGTTTTAGCTTAATCACAGAACTGCGCCATTATTCTTCAATGAAGCCATATTTAGGGTTCCCAATCTTGAACCAACACACAATAACGCACTGAGGCCATCAAGACGCCGAAGAAGTGTGCAGCAGTGCTTGTTTTATGTTTTATTAAAATATGCGCAGCTCTGACCAACGTAGCCCATAAAAATGGAGTTTTATATTTCAAGATTCACGGAACACTCTAATAGAGTTTGTTTATTGCTGAAATCTGACTCAACGCCCCATGATCAGCGTCTGCGGAGATTAAGATGGCCTGTGCAAAGAGCTCAAGGGTATCGACCAACAGATACAAATGAATTAGGCCTCTACCCTTTTGGGAACTGTTTCGAGTAAGAGATGTCAGATCAGGTCTTCTTGATCTAATACGGGCACATAGAACCTAAAACACCATTCATCTGGTGATCGATCTTTTAGTGCATCCAACAAGGCTGATCGTTGGAGGGCTGGAGGCTTTTATTCTGAAGACTCTTCATGCCTTCAGCGGTAGGCGTAGTACCTCTTTTCGTTTATCATTTGACCTTGTTGTGTGTCGAGAAATTGTCAAGCTTTGAAGTGCCTACTCTACCATATCGAGGTCCTTGATGAATGTCGCGAGGCGGAAGACTTACGAAGGGATGACTGACAACTTGCATAAATGAGAACCCAAAGATACCAAATTATGCAATGAGTCATAGTAAGGTCTCGAAATGTTTAGATTAAACATGCTTTGAGTATATGAAGCTGAGCGCAGTAGTCCGTGAGCATGTTTCGTAAGAATTATCTGTTGGTTGGATGATATCATCCCCGCCAAATCAATACAAGGACACGAGGTGGTACCTTGACCTCTTTAATGCCTCAGTGGAAGCACCGCGGTGTTTCTGTTACTAGGGTAGAGCCTGGCTTCCAATATGGGATCTTTCTTTCTGCCATATATTTCATTCCCTCAATCCTTCAATTGAGCTCTCTTCACAGTCACATACTCAGTTCTACTTACTGGCAATATGCATCTTACCTACCTTTTTACTCTACTGATCAGCCTTCTCTCCAGATTCAGCTTTGCCATAGATGGAGGACCCCTAGTGGCAGACATGTCCAACTGGGACATAGATCCTTCTTGTGAGCCTTACAGGAGGGCTCTCGACGAAGGTTTCGATGTTGCCTTGGAAATGGCTATTGCAGCTTTGGATGCCATGGAGTTTCTTCTAAAACCACAGCCACCTAAAAGATAGCGGAAACAGCACCTGGAATGGTCAACCAAGTCCCGATCCTTGAAGGCTGTGTTAGGGCTCACTGTACCAGAGGAAGGTGCAAATCCTTCCGAGGACTTCATATTTGCTCAGAGTACGTGCAATTCGACATAATATTTGTGAACAAAAGACTCACATGAACCCAAGCTGTCCTCAGTAGAATGAAGACAAGACTCACCCAGTCACCGAACCGAGTATGGAATCTGGCATTGAAGAACCTTGGTTATACAAAGCCTCATATCGTGTGCGGTGAAAACACCGAGGGTGAAAACGCTAACTTCCAATGGGTCGGGGCAAATGACCCTGTGCCCAAGGAAGGTGGTGTGCTGTTGAAAGACTACAGAGAAGGCAAGGCATACATTGAAAAAGGATATAAAGGAGCCTGGTTTCACCACGGGCGCATGGTATTTGTTGCTACCGTGAAGCAGAAAGGTTTTATCTGCGGTCCGGGTTTTTCAGCCGTGACAGACTACCGATATGACTGGATTGCCTTCTGCGCGCATGCTTTTCGACCGGAGGCCATGAACCGAATATCACCAAAAACTTACAAAGAAATAGATGGCAAGACCAAGAAACAAAAGGAGAGGATCTATGACAAGATTGCTGTTGGAACACCATTGAGAAGCATCGCTCGCCACCTGTCCGTTACAGTGCTGCACGAGCTTTTCCATTGGTATGGATTCCCGAAGGTCAATGCACAGGGCCAGGCAATACCTGATACATACAGTAAGCCAACAGCACGGCCATTCTGCTCTGTCAGAAGAACAGAGTACTAAGATAATACTGACAAATGCAGACATTGACGACGTGCATACAGTGGACAAAGATGGTAATTATCTATACAAACGTACCGCGTCCAATCAAGTTGATCTGAAGGCTTCCAAAGACCTTCTATCGAGTAAGGAAATGGAGGAAGAGAACCTCAGGATTGCAGTGGCATGTGAGTGCGACTTAATGATTTTTTATAGTAGAGTTTGAGCTATACTGACAGCTGATAATATACAGATGGGCAAATGCATGTTTGGAACCTGGCAAAGTTACTTCACGGCGACAAAAGTATTAAGCCTGTTGGAAATGCCGATTCGATGGCTTATTTTGCATTGATGGTGTAAGTTCCGCCCTTAATCGCAATGCAACTCAATATCGAGAGCTAATAATGACCATGAATAGATATCTAGATGCTTGGAATTGGTCCGATGATGGAATAGCAGCAGAAAAGATTCTTGAAAGGCCCTCCTGATCAAGCAGAAGTCCGTAGGTTATGACAGAGCAAAATATGTATATACCAAGTCGCGTATGGCATGATACCTTCTTTTGTGTCAGATAGATAGGCTGCAATGGTTGCTTGGTATGGGGGAAACGAAAATTATGTCTTGGTATGTAAGATAGATGTAGTGTAGATGATGGTCTTTAGGGTATTTTCTTTAGAGTAATGAAGGGCATACAAATCTAGGTGCTCCTCCCTTGATGCCAGCTTGATCTTTCGGCACTGACTTAAGATGAGTGTTGGAAGGCAAAATATTCATTGCGCATGTATATTGTAACGAATTTCACATTTGGAGTCGCTCTATCTCTGCTCCAATACATTTCGGAATGCAATCTGGACCATCACATGTCTTCTAAAGGGTGAGCAAACTCAAAGTCATCGAAATCATGAGGTCCAAGGCCCATGACTTCTCCCATCAGTCACACTGGTGGAGAGCCGATGATGACTTTCTCCTTTTCTGGCCAGTTGCTTCCATTGAGTATCCAGTAGCCCTTACCCTTGGAGGTTGAGGTGTCTATATGATACGGTGCTCTAGGATAACTATCGACATGTGGAAGGCGAATGACGTCCATTTCGCCGTCAGTAGATCGCCAGATCTGATTATAAGAATGGCATATTTCTGAATACGACCCGAAGTCAGTTTCTTTTGCGTCGTACAGGATAGAATCGAATGGTATATCAGGCAGCGAAATGGCATGTTCTGTCAGAGACGGCATCATTCGCGCAAGGTTGTCCAGATGAAGGCTGATAGTTGGCCAAGCATCAGAGCCCCAGCATGACCCAAGATGCCTTGAGCGCTCGAGAGACAAATAAAGGCGACGTAGCTGCGGGAACTGGGTGGATATTATTCCACACGTGTGCTTCAAATCGGCCTCATCAATGACATTCCAAAACCCGCTTTCGTATCGAGACTTCAAGTTCCAGCTGATCTGAAGCGAGGTAATGGATGCGAGGCGCTGCGGTAACAGGAGTTGAGGAAGATGTGCTATCATTGCTTCGTTGGTCATGATGATTGTGTTCGTAGAGTAAAGGATCTCAATGGCTTCGGCATAGCTGTAGTATTGTCAGTTGCGATGATTTTGATCGCAGGAAGAGATTGAATGGCTTACTTCTGGCGACAAGATAGGAGCCATCCCATTGCACCGATGCGACATTTTGCAGGGAATGAGCCTGGCCATGAGTCGCAGTGACGAGCTTCACCAACGCGACAAGTATCAGCCCAAGAACCATCGGGACCTCCATGGCTCATTGGACCTGTTTGCGATATATCAAGATCTGGCGGGAGTCGATGGCAGATAGATCCCCACCAAATCCACGACCTTGGCTTCGTATCATCGACGACTCGTAGTTTGTCGTCATACATGTTCTCCATGACGATGCCACAATGGTTCTTATCCAATGGTTGAATGAGATCCGAGGACATGTCGGGATAATCATAAGAGAAGTCCATATGAAGAGGAAGATTGCCGAAAGCTAATACGAGAATGTATCTTCTTATATCGGGCGGTAGCTTATAGTATGCGCAATGCTGAAAAGTCGGCTTCGGTAGTCCAGGCTCTTCTGCGACATCTCGAAAGCCAGATGGAGTCAGACATCGAGATCGAGAGGGAGGATTGGGAAGAAGTGAAATTTTTCGATGGCATCTTCTTTCTCGAGATCGCGTGCAATCTCGGAAATATCAGATTCGCTTGGAGGATATGGAGAGCCCTCAGAAATTCTCATTGTGATGATTCAGGTTGGTGATCGAAGTGAGAAGGACGGGGGCACTGGAGGTTGGGTTTAGTGGTCGGTGGCCTGAAATAAGTGATTCGAGCGCTATTTTACTTGAAACATGACCTGTGCTTTGGCGTGGACCCACTGCTCGACTAAGGACCAACAACATGTTAGTTGTGCGTGCAGTGCAGAAAGAAACGCATTGCGTCAGCTCGGGCTACCAGAATGATGGCAAGTGCTCGTGAAGCCAGCGAATCCATCTCTTCGTTGTGGGATGAGAGAAATGGTAATTAATCATATATAGCCACTGAACGGTCTCAATACTTCACACCAAAATGTAGCTGCGCTGGCATGGACATTGTACCTGTCGATTCAGCTGCACGAACCAAGAGCCAATAAAACCGTAGTTTTCAGCCTCTTGCCGCGTTTGTAATTGTAAAAGTGCTGCAGCAGAAGAGATGAATTTGACAGGCAATGAGGCCAATATTCTTCCATACAAGGGTAACAAGTATGAGACTGAAGACAAACGGTATAATGCATTAAAAGACAGACATAGTGCACAACTCATCTTCCAACACAACGGCCTGGCCACTTCCGCGGATGGTTGCCAATGCCAAATATTCCGTAGATTGGTTAAACAAGGTTAAATACCTAATTTTGTATTCACCGAGGGCAATTGGTTTGCCCAGTCGCCCAAGATTCGAGCTCCCACGCTCTCCCGGGCCCGTTCCTGTTCTGAACTTTTGCGCGAACCCCTCAGAATCTCGAAATATCGCGGCCGAAAAGCCAAGTTATAATCCAGTAAACCACAACCATGATTTTATTTCTTATGCTCATGCTTCGGGTAATATAAGCGCCCCTCCATAAGACCCAGGCGAGCCTACCCGCGAGGCTTTCGGACGAACTTTGGGCTATGGCACGCCAGCTGCCAATGTAGGCGATTGTGCCGAGATTGAGGAAAACGAAAGGCTTTGATTTGTTGCCAACGGCTTCACAGGAGCCATACTTATTCAGGGCCTTGGCCAGGTATTTGGCCTGCTGTGAGGCGACCTGTGCGGTGGCGGGGAGCGCCTCGCGCTCCAGGACGGCGCAGTCGCCCATGGCGTAGACTTCGGGGAGGATGTCGCTGGGCGCACTGCGGCCGCTCTGGGAATCGATGGCTCGGGTAGACCCAGTGGACACGCGAACACGGAGGTGATCATCGACGACAAGACCGCCGCTCCTCTCAGCCTTGACAATGTGCCAAGTCTGCTCTTCCTCTGGAGTGACAGGGGCGCGAATATTCTGTTCGACAAGCCTGGCAACTAGGGGATTCTGCATCAGACCTGTACTCCAAACAACAATCCCGGCGCTGACCTCATCGTCGTACTCTTGGATCTTGATCTTGAGGCCTCCCTTACCATCCTCATCCGGACGGATACTCTTGATGTGATGCTGAGTCTTTATATGAATGCCCTGGCGGCGGAAGGAGTCGATAGTGTAGGAGGATAGCTTCTTGTCGAACATGGGTAGAATCTTGGGTGCAATGTCGTAGACGGTAATGCCAACCAATGGCATGAGGTCAGGATAGATGCGAGCAAGGTCATCGTGGATGAGGTCGTGAAGCTCAGCGGCAAACTCTATGCCCGTGGGACCACCGCCGACGACCGCAAAATGGAGCAGCTTGCGGCGCTGCTCGTCGGTCGTGGAAGGGAGCTCCGCGCGCTCAAAACACTGTAGGATGCGAAGGCGGATGGAGCGGGCGTCGCCGACGTCGCGGAGGAAATTTGCATGCTCACGAACGCCGGGAATGCCAAAGGTCTGGGAGTAGGCCCCGACGGCCAAGATGAGTTTGTCGTAAGGGACCGTGATCATCTCACCCTTACGCTTGGTAAGAGTCTCCTTGACGGAGCCAGAGAAAGGGGTTTGAATAACGGATAGGTCTGAGGAGCCACTGTCTCTGCCATCATTGTGCGGCGATGATTGAGTGGCGGGTGGAAGTGTGCGAGAGTTGATCTCGTCAGCATCTGGGTTCGTCTCGACACGGATGGTCTTGTTGGTAAAGTCGACATCGTCGGCCCAGCCTTGGTGGAAGCGATCCGGCTGCAGGCGGCGAACAGGCTCGAGGATGGAGCGGAATTCGAG